>JAPSES010000097.1:12009637-12025159 GCA_029822895.1 Maxillicosta whitleyi | reverse complement strand
ATGACCTTTATGCCCCCCCCCCCATATCTCATAAGTAGTGTTATTTTATTATTATACAGAAGGTTACTAAGGACAGCTCACCTTAGTGGTGTAATAATAACTAATCTGCTCTCTGACTGAAGTGGTGAAACTTGCCTTCATTAGTAATTGTTGCCACCCTGTGGACTGCACTGATCGAAAAGGAAGATTGCTTCCATTCCAAAATACTAGCTGACTGAGAGCACTTAAAATGGGCTTGCTCATTTGTATTTTGCATCCTCACTAAACCAGCCTTAAGCTGGCAGCAGCAATTTTGGCTCAATGGATCATGGTAATTTTGTCTCAACACCCTTGGTCCTTTTGAATTACATGCACTGGAGAAAGAAGGGGTGTAAAAGAAACTCTTAACAGGTTGAACAGTCCTCATTAACGTTTACCAGTGCATTGTGTACGACAGAGCTGCAGTGACACATAGGTATGTTAAAGGTAATAAGTGTTTTAGGTGTGAGTTTCATAGATACTCAGTTGGGGCAGTTTCTACAATAGACATTTAACATTGAATCTAAAAAACAAACAGCTGGCTGAGATTCTGCCAAAGACATACACCCAGGACTCCATCGATGTCAAACCTCTGTCAGACGTCAAGATCAAGTCTCTAAAGGCCTTGCTGTATTTCCACTTGCAGATGGTCTACCTGCTCTGTCGTTCTCCATCAGCTCCTTGACCTTGATCGGCATGCTGGCTGTGATCACTTACACGGTGAGTTGGGACCTGAAATGAGTTAATGTAATTGAATGTCTTCAGTGTTGCAATGTCTGCTCAGTAATTACAGCTCCTGATTTGTAAATCGTCCAATGGGATGGTATCCAAATCTTGCTTGTCAGGGAGCATTGTGTGTTTGTGAAACATCTGATATATAAATGTTAAATATTTTTTTTATGAGAATAATTTCTGCATCAGGATAATTTATCTGGCAGTTAGTTTTTACCAAATGTGTTTTGTTTAATTGCATGTTTTTAAGTGGAGTTGAATTTATGTTGACCTAATATTATGTGTAGTTTCAAAGTTTTGTATGTACAAATAGTTGTAACTATTTTGGTTCAGATGTACTTTGTGATGGAGTGGTCTATCAGTATTAGTAATGCCTTGTGATTCAAGAGCTCTGGCATTCGATTGCTCAAATTGCTCAGACAGCTGTCTTTCACCTGTGCACCGAGACTTTAGCATGATATATGTGCACTCTGTACTGACTTATCAGCCACTTATCTGCTGTCTATATATATATATATATTTTTTTTTTTTTTTTTTTCTGCCCCAGTGTCCATTAATATATGCCTATATTTTGATTCCCTCAGCGTTCTGCAGTTTTTCATTTTTCCTCGATCAGAAAAATTGACTGTGCTGTAACATTTGTTAATGTTGTCCATTTTTCACTGCTCTTATCTTAGTAACTAGACTGTAAATATTCTCTGGAGCTGGTGCCACTGGTATTAGGGAACACAGAATGGAGCCTATTTGGGGAAAAATAAAAATCTACTCAGGTATCAACCTAAGGAGTGAGAGTAAAACTGACAGCCAACCCCAATCTATCCACTTTCTGTTAAGCTCACAGAGCCCCATTTGACAAATTAAACAACAATTGAATGTGGAGGTCTTAATGAATAATACACAACCAGGTCAAGAAAACTATAGAACCATTCTCCCTTTAGGATCTAAAATCCATCTCAGCTGGGACTTTATTAACAGTTCTCTCACCGTGTTTCTCAAACTCTTTAAAAAGGAGATAATTGCTTAGTACATTTTTGAAAAGGGGGGTGTCCACAGATTTGCACTGATCCCATGTTGCAGTGGATTTAGCGAATGCCCTGTGGAAATCAACGCTTTTAGTGAATATTTGTTCTCTTGTTTTGATGAAGTCAATCTAGAAATGACCCCTTTAGGCAACGCAACTGCCCCTCCTCATTTTACTCACATAGACACAAATGCTGAATCCCCTTTTGACTCTCTTTGTTTTTATCCTTTTATCTGCTTTGTTTACTTTATTTTCTCTACGTTATCTACAAGCAGCAAAATTCCTCTTGGTGGCAACCTATCCATATTTGCAAAGAGCTGCATGATTTATCTTTCTTTTCTCTGTGTTACTATTATGCCTGATTAACTTAATGGAATGTAAGCAACGGGTTCCATAAGCAGCAGAAATATCTGTGACTCCAGGCTAATTTATCACAACTGTTTGTGTAGAAGTAGCCATCCGCCTTTAATACTTACAACTCTGTGATATAAACAGTATATAACACTGCAGCCTTTGTGCACTTAAAGTTAATACACAGTGAAGCAAGTTATAGCTTTCATTGCTGTTCAGGTCTGCTTGACCCTTTCTCTGTTACACATAAACCACACCAGAGCTACATTGTAAAAGGAACTACTGTCCTCTGTTTTAATGGTGTAGTCACAAAGCACTGTTTGGTAAATAAGTTATTGATTAATCCCACCACTAGTGACTTATTTTTGTTGTTTTTGTCAATATATATTAAACATAGGGCATCCTTGTGGATTAATTTAGTTTCAACTGCAATACTATTTTTTTAATTTTTATCATAAGTCATTTATCCAATAATGCACTTCTGCAGATATGTTCACTTCCTTTCACTTAACACTGAATACTAGCACATCCATATTCCTTCTATACAATCACCATATCTGAATGCACCCAGCAAGGATGACATGAGCTTCATCAGCGTAGTCCCAAAACTCATGCATCATGTGGAGTCCTTTGACATCATTTAAAAGCTCAGGCAGTCTATTGACTGTCATGGCTCAGCCCCCTGTGTACTGACTTTTCTCTTTCTCCTAAATTGCCAGTATAACATGCTGACGCTAACTAATGTTGAAAAGATTAATGTCTGTTGATCTTATCACAGACATTGTGATTGACCTGGGAAAATGAGGTCTCTGAGAACCAGGGGAGATGTTCTCGTTTAAGGATTCTCCCACTGAATTCCCTTGACTTCTGTATTTTATATTCCTCCCACTATATAGCTTTCAACTTAAGTTTAATGCTTCGAACTTTGTTATTGGGTTTTGTTTGAAGCCATGGATGGAAGCTTTAGTGCAGCTAAATTATTTAGCTGCTTGTCATTATTATATTTTAAAGCAGCAAAGCAATCTCAGCAGTGTTACAATGAACTATAAACACTATTTACCTCTACACCTATTCAGCAACCTGAAGACTCTTAACTGGATAAACCTCAGTAGTGAATAGATTAATATTTACTTTTAATGTATTTATGTTTAATTGAAGTTTCTTAATCATGTATACTCATATTTAAAATTACATACAATATGAAAAATATTTTATTCTTAAAGGGGTAATATGTAGTAGTGATATTCCAAAATTTAAACAGTAAGGGGAAGTAGCGTAGCAGACCTAAGCAGTCATTTTAACAGTCAAAACAACACTTCTTATAATATGTATGCACTGTATCAAATTATAGTTTGCACTAAAGGTCTGTTACTTGAGTTCTCTTTTTAGACAGAAAGAGACACAATAAAATATCAAATCACATCAATTTTCTGTACAGTTTGTCTTGTCTGTACCTGTGCTAAAGATTTGTTTGAAATCATCCAAACAAGGTCAGAACTGTCACAGTTTATTCTGAAACACAGATCAACAAACAGCAGTGTTGGCAAACATAAAAACCTCATATATATTCTTTGTTGCTTCTTAAGCCGCATAGACAAACTCACCTGTGTAGAAGAAATAGTGTGATTTTAGCATCAAACTCCAGTCTTTTAATTTAGAGCTGTGTCCAGTGATGGGGGAAAAAACACTTTCTTTGACTCTAAAAGTTATTTCTTTGCAGTTTCTCATCTCATCTGATCACTTTCTGATGGTTTGGTCAAAGGCCCCATGGTGATACTTTTCCCCACCCTGGCAGACTGACAGAGTGACTCACTACTCCCTCTAGTGGTCACATAAATCTGAAGGTCTGTCGGTGTGAATATGTGCAGTTCATTTCTATACATTTTAATTCATTTACATTTGGTACAACTTCAGAACTCTTCATTGTAAACACTTGCCACTTTTACATAGGAATCCCCAAAAACAGTAAGACAGTGATCCCACCTTTTGTCATCATTATTTCTACAGCCAAGACAAAGGAGAAACAGAGGTGAGACAGGCTGGTCTTTTACACAGCGGACCTGCATTCCAGAATGAAAGGGGTGGCGATGCAGTGCAGCGTAAACTGTAACTTATAACTTTCTCATCAGAAATACCTTGAGCATAGCGATGTTGGCTCTCAAAACAATAATGCAGAATGAACAGAGTGCAACAAATGTTAGCATTGATAGAGTCCTCCACCCAAAGTGACAACAACTCACGGATCTCAGTGTCTCCTTATTTTGCCATCTTCCTGGTCACGTTGATATGTTTGTTTACTGTACACGGCCCATGTTCATTTTTAAATCCCCCCCAGCATGGGAATTAGACACGCAGTACATCATCAATATGTCACACCTTGGTTACGGAGTGCGAGAAGTTCTTTGTATGTAGCGTTCCGGAATTGTGATTCCACCTTTATCATGGCTCTGTTACTACCTCCAGAGGTGTTACAGAGCTACGAATAAGGTGGGACCAAATGATCCCACCATTTCATTAACATATACGTTATTCTGGAATAAAGGTGAAATATTCTCATAACTGAAGTGCTGTGTTGAAGGGGCTTTTGTAATGATACTTGTATGTCATTTTTTAAAATGATTTTGATTTCATTCTGAGATTGATATGATAGATGACTATTCACTGGGCGAGGTAGTTTTATTTTGATAATTTTAATTGGTATAGTATGTAATGTCATGTACTTTTTAAGAGTCCAAACTGGCCCAAATTAGAGTACACAGTACACAATACAGCAAGAACATTCCATCTAATCATCATTCTAATATATGACATTGATCTAATATCTCATTTATAATTGGCAGTGTAATGACTTAACCTATTAGGTGCATGTGATTGATGATGGTATTTGCCAAAGGTTTACATAAAACAATATGTGATTAATGTAATGGGACAGTAACAAGAAGAAACCCAGAAAAAATAACACTAAGGTTAAGACCGGAAGATTACAGTCCTTGGCTAAATAGAGCAGTGTTTCCCAACCAGTGTGCCGTGGCACATTAGTGTGCTGTGAGGAGTCATCAGGTGTGCCGTGGAAAATTATACTTTCACCTGATTGGTTCTGTAAGCTGACAGTGTGATATAGATCCATATGACTGCACACCTTTTATCTTGTTTTTTTTTTTTTTTTTTTTTTTATTGCACCTGTCTGTTGGAATGCCTTTTGTATTTTATGTATTTTAGTTTTGCTGATTGAAAATGTATTGCTTTTAGTTCTAGCCTTTTAGTGTGGCACTGTACAGCACTTTGGCCAGTCCTAACTGTTTTAAATGTGCTACATAAATTAAACTTACTTAATTACACCCAACAATGATCCAGTCTATAACAACAGTCTGCTGCTTCTGTTTGCAAAATAAAAGTGAAAGTGAACTGGCCCTGATGCGGTGCATTCTGTTGATAAAGCCCCCTCAGTAATGACGCATGGATTAGTGAGTTACCCACAAGCCCCGGGTATCGGGCTGGGGCAGGAGGGATATTCCTCCCATAATATACAATATACAATAGACTTCAATCTGGGGGCTCAGTTTGAAGGTTCGCTGGTGCACCCCTCTGAGCTTTCTTGTTCCAATTCAATAAATATACTTTTTGTGACATTTTTGGTTGGTGGTGTGCCTTGTGATTTTTCTAATGTCAAATATATGCTGCGGCACAAAAAAGGTTGGGAAACACTGAAATAGAGTATCTAAGCTGCACTGGCCTTAAGCCAAGTTGAAAAGTCTCTTATATTATATGTAATATTCTATTTTCACATTAAAATAAGTTGTTTGGCCTAACTGAACTAATAGAAGTTATGTACTGAATATTAAAAAGAGATCATGGCTCAAGTATGAGTGGGAATTGGAAGCCTTTGTCCAAGTAAATATATGACCTCAGTTATGCACAACATTTTAAATCGGGTCACACATTGGCCTCGGGCCCTCATTATTTTGCCTCATTATGTTATTTTTGTCATTGATTGCTGGTGAAAGTCGGTCATACAATATAAGCATGTTTGATCATCTCTTTTTGTTTATGCAGCTTTAAATATTAATAGCTACTGATGATATTTTTTTCATTGAAATTTCACACATATTCACATAGTAAAAGTAATATAAAACAATTTATGGCATCGGGTCCACTGGCTGTGGCACTGTAGGTAGAGAAGATCATCCACTACTAACCACAATGTTGGCAGTTTGATCCCATGTCTTTGGGTTTGACAACTAACCCACAGGGTGTGCCACTGATGTGTGAATGGATGAATTTGACACACTATAAAAGCTATTTCAGGACCAAAATGGTAGAAAACCTCTATATAAATCCATTTACCTTTTTACCATTAAGGATGTCTGTTTGTGGTCAAGGTAAAAACTACAAACTACATATTGAAATGCTAAACAACATTTTAATCATTTCCCGTGACCGTCTCCTATTTGCACAAGACATACAAAATAATTCTGTAGTTACGACAGAAAAATGTAATTATATCTGTACTTGAACATCTTGAATACAGTACATGGTCCTGGCTGCTTAAAAAGTTTTTAAAAATTGCATCTTAATGTTAAAGCTGCACAGCTCTTTCAAGTTTTGTCAGAAATATAAGAAATGTTCAGTTAATATAAAGACTTAGTGTGATAATGGACAAGTAACAAAACATATTTTTCGGTGTATTTTTTTTCACATTACCTTCTAAGCAGTACACATATTTTGTCAAAACAAACAAATTTACAGAGTGTGTGTCACCACTGAAAATTAAAGGTGCAACATGACTCATATTTATCACATTTCTTTTTCTATTTGCTTCATAATTGTCCTCCACGGACAAAAAAATGTGACGTAACTAAAGTTATTCATCCATTTTTATGTTTAAAAATCAAGTTTCTACAGCAAACGGTTGTGTATTTTCAAGCAACCTGTTGGATGACTCTTTCCCCTTGGAAGAAAAATAAGAAATTGGACGGGCTTTTCAGGATAAACTTTTAATACTCTATATGTGTCAGATGGTATAAATCTTGTATAGACAAGTCCCTGCCATATTAAAAGGAGAGTAGGTTCAGGCCTGAGAGAGATTTGATATTGGAGTGCAAGCCAAACAAACACACGTCCCTTCACTGCTCCTCCAGAAAGTCCACCCTCCAAATTTTAATTCACAAACATGAGCGCCAGACTAGGGCTGTGAACTGGTCCAAGCCACTTTGGTTGCTTCTCTTTTTACGGAGCCATAGCTTTTTTTTTTTTTTTTTAATATATTTCTATTTAATAGACCTTAAGAAACTTGTAATTCGTAGTGCTGAATGTGACCTTAACAGATATGCTGTTATAAGACTCCTGTTTTGTGAAGACCTATCAATGAAATGGAAGCTAACAGTATGAGAGTGTGTAGCAGCACTGCAGGAGTTATGTTAATATGTAGCGGACAGTAGACTTGTGTAAAGCACCTGTATCCTGCGTAGTTGTAATTACCTCAGAATACTGGAATAGCTTCTTTATCAAAAAAGGTATTGAGAATGTAGGGGGTGCCTCCTCTTCCTCCTCCCCTTTGACTCCACTATCACAAGCAGAAAGAGCAACAAAGGGGATGCTTGTGTAGGAGACCCATGTCCACCTAGTTCTCCCTCTTCCCTCTCAGCAGTCACATGACTTGCTGTGAATGATTTCAGCTGGTAACTACCCTCTCTGCTAGCGCACACACAGAGCCCCACACACACTCCCAACCTCCCTGATCTAAGCTATTTCTGGTTATTATTGACCACAGTGAGTTTTAAAATAACTTTAATGAGCTTGCATGATTATGCAGAAACTAAAATTGTACATTTCAGCAGAGGGACACCTGTGATTTTTTTTTTTTTTTCTTTTATATTTCTCTCATGCAGTTGCACATTCGAGGAGAAGGGAAATGTTTCTCTTGGGATCTGGGACAGGTTTTCCTTTTATGAGTGTGTTTGATATTCGGGACATGCTCCGGCCTTAAGAGCTCCATGATTCATTGCAGGAGGCGACATTCGCCCGTAGCAGAGATCCACAGCAGAGACTAATAATAGTCTAGCCTGACTTAGTATCCCATGCGACTCTCTTAATGCTACCTAACACTCAGAAACTAGTAAAAGTTGTTTCAGAAAAATATAGACTCTGACGTTTCTACACTTGAAAAATAGAAGAAAGAGGGCACAATCTTTTGACAGGGTTGAAAGTATCTTCACACAGAAGGTTCTTTGTTTTATTATGAACTCATAAAATGCCATTTCTTCAAGTTGGTAAAGCAAGATAGCAAGGACGGTAAGATATTATCAGTCCGCTGCTGTTTAGTTACCTTTTTTTTTATTTGTATTGATGTCTTTGTTTTTGTGGAATTGGACATGTCCCTCATTTTTAATTAAAGTTCTTCTTAGTAGATTGTAGTCCACTAACAGTTAAAGGTGCCTTTTGAATAATTCCTTTCCTTTGCTCTTACTGTCTCTGCCTGTGTGTGTGTGTGAGTGTGTCTCTGAATGTCTTCCTGTCATTGATGATTAATTTTTCACGTTATTTACATCTATGAGAAAAAGAAACAGTGTCCATGTGTAGAGCTGCATTTCATTCAACATTGATGGCACCTTGATGCCCCCTCTTCTAACCCAGATTTTTGTCTACCCCCTAAAAAAAATCTACTTATAAAAATTTAATCAAATCCTGGATGGAGGATAGTGCTGTCACATGGGGGCACTGTTAAGCTGTAAATTGCATCAGGGTGATATAAGGCAGTGATATCCACACAAAATGGTTGCAGCAAACTCACCAATAAACCTCAGCACAATTATAGATCCCACCATTTTAATCTTTTTTTTTTCCTCTCCCAAGAATGACATTGCCTAGGAGGCCAGGAACTATATGATTGGTGTGTTTGTGTAAGCTTAGCCTCATTTAAGTCTTGTCATGTTTCACATTGTGATAGGTTTGTCATCAAGCGGGGTGAGGGGAATGTGTGGGTGGATGCACGTGCCATATGTGCCATCTCACTCTGAAAATAATGTGTAATTACAATAGTAATGTCGTACTGTCTTTCAGGCATACGGTATGTCTGTGCTGCCTTTGAATCTGATAAAGGGCACGCGCAGTGTGGCGTATGAACGGCTGGAGAACACAGAGGACATTGATGATGTTGAGCACCAGATAGAAAATCTGAAATCCAAGGTGGGTCTCGCAGAAAGACAGGATGTTACTTTTTTCACACTTCAGTGTAATCAAGACTAAGTGTCTAATCGTACAGTCACTGAATGGTACACATGCATAGCCTCCAGCTGATCAGCCCCTTCTTTCTTATCTGTCTGTCTTGCCCCACTGTATTTGCTTGCAATTATGGATGGTTAGTATTTTCCTTATCAACTCACCTCTCAAATGTGGACAGAAAAAAACAGGAAAATGTATAGGGTGCACAAAAAAAAGTCATCTAGTTGTTGTTGTTAGTTGTTACTGGCAACATGAACATCCATTCCTCTTGTGTCTGAAAACGAGGAGTGAATGTATTGAATGTTATATGTACACTACACACACATTGAAACATAAGTGTGGCTTGAGCCTGAAGGTGTACCAACAGTAAATAATATAATTGACTATACTCCAGCACAGTAGGTGATGGTATTACTTCCTGTACTCGGGGGCAGATACATCATATGTTCATTTTAAACCAATGTATTACTACTCATGTAATAATTTTTCACCAGACTCATGTTAATTATAGTTTAGTATAGTAAAAGGTATTTTGTTTTTAACACAATATAGTCAAATAACACTATTGTCTATGATAACGATACATATTCACTCACTAATTTGGGCGTTTGCTGATTTTTTTCCCAGTGTAAAGATGGACGTCCGCTGTCCTCTAGAGACAGACACAACCTGCAGGAGCTGGAGGGTAAACTGCAGGTTCTCCGACGCAGGGGTAGACACCTGGAAATTGCAGAGAGAAACTGCTGCACCAAAGTGGGCAGTGCTCTCAGACCTTTCAAGGTGAGTCTACATTAAGGGATTGGTTCCACTCATACAAGTACATTACATTGTATGTTGTGTGTGTGTGCTGGATTTTTTGTTTTTTCACTATAAAAGCAAAATCCTTGGGAGTTCTGAGGTACCATTGAACAACTGAACCACTGGCATCTGGCTATTTTAACTGTTCCAAAAAAATTATAAGAATTTAAAGTCTTCTGTTTTATATAGCACTATGTAAGGCATGTATTTTATTGAACCAGTCAGCACATTATCACTGTTTTGTTTTAATTATTAATCATTAATGTTCTATTCATTTATTTATTTCTTCTATTAGTGTCTCCACTTTTTTCTTTATTCTAAATGTATATCTGGTTAAGTACCATAGCTTTGTTAATATGGTCCTTCAACACGTTCTTCTCCAACTGTTTCTTTGTGCTCAAGTTCTAATCTGGACTGCTCTAGATTTACTTTTAGTTCTACTTTACACAACCGCATATTTACATGATTCCCACGGGTAGTCTCTTCACCTAATTTACTCTCAAGTCTCTCAGGGAGTCTCACATTTCTCAGGTAGGTCTCATGGATCCCCAGAGATAAACCAAAGCAACCACGAACTTGTCTTTGATTTTACTTTTTCTGGGTTCTGCCGCCAATATATGGACATTGTAAATATACTTGTCCAGGACTTCCGTCACAGCACTACCTCTGCGCACCAACATTTACACTGGCCCAGTCAAGGCAACCAATGCCTCATTTGGTGAAGCTACACTGTGCTCAGGGAGAAGCAAATAGAGCCATGTGTCTCAGTGAGATCTATTCGGTTATTATTCAGCTGTTGATGTAATTCAACTCCCATGTTAAATGCAGCAAAGGTCTGAACACTAGAATAAGGCTTTCTTTATTGCAAGTACATAGTACATCTCTGTAGATAAGGTCCAGTGTCTAGGGGTTTTTAAGAGGATCTAATTGGAGAAATGGAACTAAATATTCATAATTATGGTTCCATAAAATATGAACCATTATGTTTTTGTTACCTTAGAATAGAGCTGGGTAATAACACAATCATAGATCATGGTTGACCTTAATTTGTCACATGATCTACTTTTCAGAGGGATCATGCTGATCTTGTCATTAAAAAAAATAAATAACATTGCTGTCAAAGCTACTCATCTAACATTCATTTTAAACGGCCTGTTTGTCAGTGTATTTGTGGTATTTTTAAAAGAACGACACCCGAACATATGGCAAAAGCTTTACGGGTTTGTACCTTCCAGAAAGCAGAGAAAGGAAGGAAGTGTGTGAAAATTGTGATTTAGATCTTGCATCTTGATTTTTATCTCAGAGGATCATCATATGATCGTCTGCACCAGATTGTCCAGCTCTTCCTTAGAATGAACCTTTTATGTTTATATACGGAGCTTATCCCCTCTAGAAATTCCAACGTGTAACACTTTCATGTTTCTGCTATAGCATACTGTGCTCTTCTGTCTTTTTGTTTTATTGCAGCAGACATCCAGTGTTAAGGTACATTACCATCACCTACTATATTGAGTGGGGATCAGAGTTAATATCCCCTTAACTAAATCGGCCAGAACACACAATCCAAATGGTGACTTTAATAAGGTCCATACACATTTTTTGCAGTCATTGTAGGGGAGGGAGGGGGGTATTTAGTATAGTTGGTTGTAATCTGCAACTTCACTGCTAGATGTGAATATATAGTATATATATACTACACCCTGGTCCTTAAAATAATGATGCTGCTGGAGGTGCTCCCAGCATGTTTTTGCATAATTATTGTGATTATCAGAGTAATTCAGCTGATTAGAAAACACAGTGTCCATAAGAATTAAAATTCAGCATAAATAGGCAGATGACAAATCTTTGGCAGCATATTTATGGTCATATATTCTGCTGGATATTCGGCTCTGGCCTTTTTACCCTTCATAGACTATATATTATTTCCCTTCTCCTGCATTTTCTGCTTTGGCTGTTGAACAAAAGATGAAACAAGAAGATTGATAGGACAAGTTTAAAAACTGCTGCAATTATTCACTGCAATATTCACCTCCTCCTTGTATTTGTATTTTCTATATCCTGCCCCCCAGTGAATCGTATAAACTATAGTCACGTAAACATGAAAGCATGTGTGCACGATAAGAACTTTTGTGCCTCCATACATGACATGGAAATGCAGAGTTAAAATAAGGTCCCTTAGTTTAAAACGCATTTTCTATGATAAGGCCACCATGAGTTCCAATATCATTCTCTGAGTTGACTATTTCCATTCCCACTGCTATTCATTTTCCAGTATTTTGTTGCACTGCAGGAATGCACAAACATTTGAAACCACTGTCTGTAACAGTTTGTCTTTAACCAAGGGGGTTGCTGCTAATGACAGTCCCCAGACTCAAATTTAAGCAGTAATGAGTTGGGAGATTTATTTACTGTATACTCAGGCACTGGTGTAGAGTGATAAGCCAAATGATTGTGGCTCCTCTAGAGCAGTGGCACCACTGTTTCTTTAACACATGCTGTCCTCTTTATATCTATTCTGGCAGTGAGGGAAATGACTTATTAAGCATCTGAAACATTTACAGGTGAAAAAAGAAAAAAAAAAAAAGAAGGATTCAAACCTGGACAAAAGAGTTACTTGATTTTGATGTGATCATGAAATGAAGGAAGACAGTTTTTCCAACATGCTGCATAGATATTATTAATATTATAACATATCTTCTCTTGGAAATATTTACTTTTTTAGGAAAGATGTTTAATTGCCCTCTCTCTGTAATATCTACGGATGTACATTTAAATACAAAGCAATGAAGTAGTTGTTAGTAGAACATAATGTATTCATTTATATTTAATTTTATGAGCTTTTGTTTTATTTTTGTGGTTCAACTAAGGATGGGTTAACCATTATATTTGTATCACTGTTTTTACTCTCTCTCTCTCTCTCCACACACACACACACACACACACATTATATATATATATATATATATATAATGTGTTGTGTGTGTGTGTGTGTGTGTGTTGGTAGGTAGATAGATTCCTTCCATCATTGCCTTATACTCAGGCATTTAAATTTGCTTGCTCTGTCTATAAGATCTTGCATGGACTTCTTCTTCCGCCTTTGGAGGGGGTTCATTATGTTCAAATCCAGCACCACTGGGACAGTAACCAGAGCCTCTTCCAGAGGCAACTGTGCAGTACCATTTAGACACACTGCCTTTAGTAAACAAGTGTTATCAGTCAAAGATACTGAAGTTTGGAATGAGATCCCAGCTCTGATAAGAGACTGTACCACATTTAACACTATTAAAGACAATCTAACAAAGTGGCTAAAAAGAAGCCAGATCTGTCAGCAGTAATTTTATTGTTCTCTGTTCTTCTCTGCGTCCTTTGTTACTGTCATTAGTGTGTGCCAATTGTCCAGTTCCTCTATTGTGTTGTTAATTTATTTTTTTTTAAATTGTATTTGTAATTTTTTCCATTATAATAATATTCCTTCTGACCTACCAGGGACTGCGGATGGAAAGTAGCCTTTGTTTAATTCTGCTGTGTTTACATTTACATGTACATTACTATGCACTGTTCCTTTAAAAAAAATAAATAAATAAATAAATATATATGTGTGTGTGTGTGTGTGTGTGTGTGTGGCAGCAGTAATAAGATGTTTTTTAAATTGTTAGTCAGTCCTTTGCTCATTGATAAACAGGCTTTGTTCTTTACATTGGTTTAAACAAATCATTTCAGTAACATAGCCCTCCTTGGTGTTTCTGTTTTTATTGTTGTTTTGGCTCCTACCCTCCGTTTGCCTCCCTGGTTGCAACCTCCCTGCTCTGTCTGGGCTGTGCCATTGCTTCCTTTTGTCACCTTAGGCATCACTGCCAAAATGCCAGGCCATGCCATATGGCTCTCCTTCATGAGACACATGACAGGAAGGTTATATTTGTTGACCCAGTAGATGGATATGCTAGTTCCTTTTTCTGAGGCGCGTTCACATTAAAGACTTTGTTTGGATTGTGGCTACACATACATGTATACAACTGTTTAATATTGTAGCCAACCATTCTCTCTTGTATGTTACTTTTTTGATGTTTCATGCAGATATTACTGGGGATTTTCTTTATTCTGGTGGCGCTGCTGTTCACTGTTGCCCTATTCATTTCAAAGTAAGTGATCTGTGTTATATCACAGTCTAGTGGTCAGCTTACAAATTTGTGGGAAGTGTGGAGAATTCATGAAATGTATAAAATCAGTATTGATGTGATTTTTTTTGTCTTGACAGTTTGGATAAAGCTCTCCACTCAGCTGGAATCAGCTCTGGGTTCATAGTCTTTGGCACCAACCTAACTAACCCTCTGAATGAACTCCTGTTAACCTTACAACCTGTGAGTACCCTGTCATCTTCCATGTGTAAGTGTGTGTGCTTCAATTTACTGGCACTATAGTGACACTTTACGTACAAAAGCAGATGTAATAGATGAGTCACACTCCATCTGCTCTCTGAATTGGTTTTAAAAGCAAATGTTATGGTATACATACAAGTGACGCTCACAAAGGACAGTTCATTGTCTGTCCTTCGGAAATAAAAACTCAACTAAAAAATGAATAATGAAATTTTACATATTTCTTCATTGCACGTGTCCTTTGTTCACCTGCACAAGGGAATTGACTATAATGACAGCTTTATTTTGAAGTGAGTAAAAAATCCATTTACATCTATAATAGTAATTAGATGAAACTGTTAAATGTGGAGCATAAAACAACACCATGCAGTACACCATAGTTCAATGCAGTAGCCATACCTTTGTAAAACATAATGATTATCATAATCTCTACTCAACACCACTAGGCTCTTTGTAGCGTAACCATCCAAATGATGCTTTTAAGGCTCAACTGAGAGGAATTACAGTGATTGTGATTGCCTCTTTTACATTTGCTCCCCTGTGCTCTCTTCAGGAGGTGGTTATTTGTAGTTTTTCAGAGTTCATTGTACAGATTTGATGATAGAAATGGTGTGAACGTACATCCAGTAAATACAAGATAATTGTAAATAAGCAAAAACTCATGAAGTGTTCACTATCAATAGTTATTTTATTTAGAGTAGCTTGCTTTGTGCACAATGTCTCTGTTAACAGGTAATAGAACACTGACTAAAATGTAAATATATTATTAAATCTTTTCTCAAAAGGAGAGATTAAAGTATTGTAAAACTCATGGAAACTCAGAGCTAGATACTAGTTATCTAAACCATCCAAATGTGTTTGTTTTTTCTCCTTACATCTTTAATTGTATCAAAATAATCAAATCCTTATTAACTTACTGAAGTGTCCATGTTGAGCCGCATTTTGTAATAACAGTGCATTTTGTAATAAACGTCCAAAATGTAATAACTTTTTCATTTCATTTTG
>JAPSES010000097.1:11976006-11986967 GCA_029822895.1 Maxillicosta whitleyi | reverse complement strand
GGGTTTGCACAAAACCACTTACTTTACTGCTATTATTTTACTTGAGATCAAATTGGACTGAATGTGGCCCCTGCAAGAAAATGAGTTTGAGACCCCTGGTCTATGGGATGTAGAAGACACCTGGAGGATTAAAACTATAATACAGCTCCTTACATGATGTCTCTAATTAAAAAGGTAAATGGACTGAACTTATATAACACATTTTCTACACCTTCATGGTCCCAAAGCACTTTAGAAGACCTCACATTCACCCATATCAAACACACACACACACCAGTAGACAGCTGTCACCATGTAAATAACTATCAGACAAGACTGGGAGCAATTTAGGGTTCAATGTCTTGCCCAAGGACACTTCAACGTTTGGAGCCAGGATTTGAACCACCAACCCTTGCGGCCTGCTCTACCAACTGAAGCACAGCTGCCCAACTAACGCTGTCTGCAGGTTTCAGATGTCATAAGAACATGTCTTACCAGATGTTAAATACAGAAGCCTTTCATTCACAACAACTGCATTCATTGCTTGAAAATGTCCACATGTCCAAAAGCATAACTGTTTTCAGTACGTCTTCCGCAACCTTTTCTAGGTTGGTTTCTGTGATTTTTGGGTGCCCTAAAGTTTGTCCTCTGGGCTTTAACTCTTTTGACAGGCCTGTGATAGACGAACAGTTTGCCTTACCCCTCAGACATGCCTCCGGGGAGGAAAGTGACGCATGATCAATGTGATTATGTTGATTCAGTGTTTGCAGCCTCTAAGCAGGTTAACCTCTTTGCTCTTGTGCGCCTGTGGGACCTGCCACTCACTCCCAAATGAAGACTTGTCCAGCAGGCTTGTCACCATGTCCCAGCTCCATTTACCAGCAAATAATACAGGCTTTCAGTTTTTACAGACTTGGGGCTTTTTGTCAATCTCACAGCAGTCACATTTGGAGTATCCAATCTTGATTTTCTGTATAAAAGAACATAGATATCCTGCAAGATTTGAATGAAAAATTTAGTTATTAAAAGTCATCAACACTATCATCATCATCTTAAATCACATTACCGTCTTTGACTGAGCTACAGAGAATAAATTAACTTAATTAAGTGAAATATTTGCATATTAAATGATGGCTCATTTACGCTACTGGCACAGACAGTAATTTTGTCTTGATTCAGATTTGCATAAACTGAAATAAAGAGCTCAGCAACAACAGAACTGTGAAAGAAAAGTTATTAAAGCTGACAGAAACAGCACTTTAATCACAGACCAACTTAAAATCTCCTAGGTCTGTTTGCTCGCTTTGTCATGTTTGTCATGCTCAGCTGCCGGTGAGTCAGTACATGGTACACTCTCGTTTGACAGTGACATAATTCATCCAGTGGAGCTCATGGAGACCTTTGATCTCGTACACATTTACAGCTTCTCATTTGAATAACATAAGGTCATATAGGCACATAAATGATGTCTGGAGGCAGTGGGACTTGTCTGCTTAAATCTTCCTCAAAATAGCATTTAATGTGGGGAAGAATACGGCTGGGAAACCATGCATTTATTGAACAAATCTGAATGTTTGAACGTCATCTGTGCTATCTAAAGATGACCTGCATAATCTGTATCTTTAAATGCACAAAATAATCAGATACAAATATATTCAGTTGTATAAGAAGATAAAACAATACTGCGCAAATACATTAAAAAAAAACTGAAATGGTAAAAATGGTATGCTTGATTGTGATTGAAATACAGTTTATAATCAAAAACATAAATATTTACAACCCCAAATCAGAAAAAGCTAGGGAGGGCACGGAAAATGCAAATTAACCCGAAAAGATCCAAAGAGCCACTGGCGACCAAAAGCATCTACTCATCTATAATGTTTAAGAACTGTTGAACCACTAATCCTATTAAAATATGGACATAATCAGTGTAAAATCCAGGCTTTCATCTTTTCATGGTCATCTGATACAACCCATTTGGATGTCCAGAGGCTCTGTTACCGTGGAAACACTGTCATCATCTACAGCATTGATTCACCAGTAAAACAAATGGAATTGGATCAATAACAGTGGATGGAGACACTGGGTTTTTATATTCACTTTTTTAATATTGTAAGGCTCAGAAGTTAAGGCATTTTGTTTTGAAGAAATAAGGTTTAATAGTGAAGTAAATTCATATTACAGGGAATAAGTTAATTAATATTTGTGAAAAATATACTGACAGTGTTTACCCAATTATTCTATTTATATTTATATTTGCAGAATTATTATTTACAGATTTAAATATTATCATTTGTAGTATACAAACAGCTGAAATAATCTGTTGAATCTGCCTTTCAAAATCACGTACATTTACCGATCTAAGCAATGCTAGCTCCTGATTGGTCAGTTCGGTCACGTGAGGATATGTATCAGGAAGTGTTGTGGCTGAATGAAAGTAAAACACTGCGCAAGAAGAAATCCCTCTCCGTCCTGCTGTCTCATTAATGAACCATTAACCACCAACGAACCCTCACGTAACAATATCATTACTGAAGAAGTCACTTTTTCGTCAGTTTTTGATATAATAGCGCTCAATTTTAATAGCTTTTATGAACATCTACATGAATTGAATATAGGAAAACACATGATTTACACACAAAAAATATAAATATAGAGGATGATATTACAATAAATGGTGATAAATTACTTAAGAAAGGTTAAATAGAGAGAAAAAAATCATTTTGAAAGTACCATAAAAGTAGCAAAAAAGCTTATGACATTAAACTTTACCTTAACCTGCGGTTCGTTGGAAATATTGAAAAAAACACATTTTATCTGATTAATTATATTTCATTTGTAAATTTTCATCCATTTTCCCCAAATAAGGCTACAACACATTGAAGAAAAAGTTGGGACAGAACAGGACTTAACCACTAATGTGTCAAAACCGTGAAATAATTCAGGTAAATAGTTCATTAGCTTTTTAGCGGTGTTAGATATCATTTTTAGATACATTCTCCATAATGAACATGGAAACAGCATCATATTCTGCAGTATTGGTTCACTAACAAAACACATGTAGTTTGACACTTGTTTTTGTGTAGAATTATTTATATATTTTGTCAAAAAAAAAAAATGTTTCTTTCAATTTACTCTTTTGATTTAGTTGAAATTACTACCACCAATAAATAATAAATAAAAATAAAAAATAAATGGTGATAAATCATTAAGTGATGGTTAAATGTAGAGGAAAAATCCATGTGGAAATCACTGCAAAAAAATAGTTCTGGGTCTTATGGGTTATTGTGGCAAACCTTTGTCAAATACTGCAATAAATAGTTAAATCCACAAATGCCGATCCAGTCTTTGCACTGCCAAAGGAAGATTATTATGCATCCCAAAGCATCCTCAATTCCTGTGGACTCCCATCTCTCAGTGGAAATGTTTATTGCAGGAAGACCAATGCATGTTCCAGCTCATTTTTGGAGGAAATGTGCACTGTGGGGTCCAGACCAAAGACAAAGAGGATCAGCCCCACTGTTACCTGTTATTTTTAGAAACCAAACATCTGTCCTAGTCTGGTTTTGTACCAGGTCATAAGGGTTATTTGTACTTGTATGATGCACCATTAATACTGAAAAGTGCTTTGAGATTTTGGAGTAACCTAACACATGCTGCCTACATGACAACTGTTCCAGAATCCTATTGCAACAAAACAAAGCAACACAATGGGGTGCAGGTGCTGAACCGGCCTGGCGCAGTCCCATCTCATCCTCATTTGAGAATTTGTGGCACATCTCGAAAACAAAAAAAAATTAACAATAACTCTGTACTCTTGCACATTTTAAGACTTTCAGGTGTTGTCTCTGGATGAAATTTCACCTGAAGTGTTCCATCACATGATGTCGTCTTTCCCTAAAAATGTCTTTTTAATGTTAAATAAATGGCAGCATTACAAAGTAGCACATGCATTACTGTAACCCTGTAACACGAGGCAGAAAAAAAGTTGCATTGCGTTGTTTACGGTGTAATAGTTTAGTAATTATTTACCAACCTTTCTTTTCAGTTAAAATTCCAATGCAATTTCTTATTCCAACTCTTTCCAAAGATAATTGGGAAAAAAATTTACTTTACACATGCTAAACAGTACTCGCTCAATAATGTGCCTCTAAGTAGTACATTTAATCCTCAAAACAATATAGTCAGACCTTAAAAGAAAAATCCAAAACATTAATACAGTATTTGTATATATTTTTTTTCCATCTCACAATCCCTTGTGCTTCAGCACAGGCACAACATCCCTACTTAACATGTACTTATAAGCAGTCAGAATGCATTAAAAACAAAAGGTAAAGCCCGGGTGACCACTATCACCAAAGCCTGTGATGTGATAAAGGCACTAGTAATGGAGGTCGACACATTAAAAGGGAAAAATATCTCATAGACCCTCTAATAGGCAGCAGTGCTGTGTATAATTACCCTAATTATGTCTGAAGACTAAATTGACATGCACTGTAAACTCAGATATTAATATCTGGGTTGAACCCTATATGCTGCATAATAAGAGTAATTCATGTTGTCGTGACATCTGAGCACAAGTGAAAGTTCTCATTTATGGAAACCTCTGTGTGTGTCTGTGTATATTTATACGTGTGTGTGTGTGTGTGTCTGTGTATATTTATATGTGTGTGTGTTTGTGTGTGTGTCTGTGTATATTTGTATGTGTGTGTGTGTGTGTGTGTGTGTGTGTGTGTGTGTTTGTGTATATTTATATGTGTGTATATATGTGTGTGTGTGTGTGTGTGTGTGTGTGTGTGTGTGCGCGCGCATATACATATGTGTGTATGTGTGTGTTTGTTTTCCTTGGCTTTATTTTTCTGCTTTCCCCTTTTCTCTCTTGCCGTCACTCTTCACCGATGATGCGGATCCAAGTCACACCTCCTCCTCCTCCGTTCTTGCTGTCTCTTCCTCTTCTCCTGCTGGGTGGACCACTGCTCCCCAGAGGGGGACACACACTGATGCTTTCATCGCCGGAGTGCTAGCCACACAACCACACAACCAGACAGAACAAACAAGATTTTCCCTAAGCCCTCAGACCCTCCCATTTGGGCTCTGTCTGCCAAGGAGAATCTTAACTGATCTTATCAGGTGAACCTTCTGGAGGCTCAGAAACCTATTAAGAGCTTGAATGTTACCTATCCAAATGCAGAAATCAGATATGGGGGTGGATTTATGAGGTGAGTCAGGAAACTTCACAGCACTAACCTTGAGCAACATTTATAAGCAAAAGTAAGATCTGAATCATAAAAGGAACGGATATTAAATAATGATTGAAAACATCACAGGAGGAAGTTTAGACTCAATTAAACCAGAGACAATCTGAAATTTATAACACATAATCCCAATTTGTGTTCAATTAATGGCATTTCTCTTTTAGCACTAAGGCTTTCATATTCCGCTGCTTTTGATTTCACACATTAAACAAAACAAAAAAAAAATCAAATTAAAATACAGAGGTAAAAACAACAGCAATGAATTTCACAAACCACATGAATTTGACACAACCTCTGAAGCAGTACGAACATATTTCCTCTTTTATTTACATTCCTTTTCAAATGTTAACATTTTTCGCTATAACTTTTGATCAGGTTGGCATTTTTTCTCATTAAAATAAATTGGCACAAGTAAAACATATGTAGACAAAAGTTTATTTACACCATACAACATTTTGTTTTTAAATATTTTATACAGAGCTGCAGATGAGAGAGCTTGCTGGGATCCTTCAAGCAGATTCTGCAGTATTAAAGTTGTGAAATATATTATTTATATAAAAGTGAGTATTATCTTTATTGCATTTAAAGCAATGAAGAATGTAGCTTGACAAACATTCATTTTAATATGACAGAAAAAATCCTCTTTGCCTTCCATGTTTTATATTATAAAGTAAAAAGTGTAGTAATGGCCAAACAGACTGTTATAAACTTTTTAAAAACCTGCATAAATATATACATTGTGCTCCTGGGTCCAGTTTTATGAAACCAAAACTAGACCCAATGAAGCTGGGACGACATGGCATGTCATTTGCTTTGTGAGGTTTCATCTAGAGAGATTACCTTTTTTAGCCAATTCCTCAACAGATAATTTGAAACACATGATGGTAAATATTGTACACCAGGCTGCCCCACACTAAGTACACTAGTGAGAATACAAAAAGTAACACTGATGTTTTTTTTTTCCCTTTTTTCTTTTTTTCGTCTCTCCTCAGTCCTTATATTGTATTGGCACATAATGTCCCTGCCACACTCGTATTATCCAGATATGTATGCCAAGGCTGTTAAAAAAGTCTGTTGCTTTATTCAGTGCAAAATACATCTTTTACTCCACCTTTCCCAGTTTGCATTTTCTCCTCCTTCGTATCTCTTAGACCTCTGTTTGGAAGTCTCCCTCCTGGACATCTAACGGTAAGTTGACACACTTTTCCCACTCTGCAGGCGTCATCTCCAGTGAGTCCTTGGTGTCAGATTCTAGTACATTCATAGTGGCGTAATTCTGGTACTCGCAGGCTGGATTGTAGCTCTCCCATGGGTTCTTGTTTGGCATTGCCTTGTCCTGTGAACATGGCCAGTGGGGTGTAATATTAGTGGCATGACATCCTCTCCAGCTAAACTGTTATTTTTGTTTAAATGGACTTTTTTCAGTTCATTAATAAGGGCATTACATGAATTTCTACCCATCGCTAATTGGAAGAAATGGATTAATGCTGTGAAAAGCATCAAATAACAAAAAGATAATGATATTAAATGTGAACATGCTTACAATACACTATTATCATGAAGTCATAGCAGAACTGTGTTTTCCCCAATCCCTAGTGTTCTATATGGGATTCATGTGTGAGCCATTCATCTGAATGTGCTCTCATTGACAGTCCCAGAGACTCTACTGCAAATAAGGGAGAGAAGCTGCTCCCAGTCTGGGAATATAAAATGGATACTAATGTCTGCAGCCAGCTCTGCAGTAAATTCATTCAGGGGAAGAAAGAGAAAAGAAAAAGAAAAAAAGAAAAAAGGGGTTCTGAAAATGTACTGTAGTTGTCATTTTCTATACAAAAGAACTTGCTCTGGTAACTAAGCAACTAGCCTTAAATTATATTGTGGTGTAGAGGTGATTGAAATCTGAGTGGGAAATGATTTCATGTAGCCAAAAGGCTCCTGTGTAGCTGGCAGTGTCTAACAGTCTGAATGAGTTTGGTTACCAGCCTGATTTGTATTTGTCGCTTTCAATACAGAGCACATTGCTGCCCGTCTGTGACAGATGTCTTAACCTCGACATGTACACCAGCCAGGTGTGGAGACATCATATGAAGGCTGGACTTTAGATCTGCAGCAAGGTCAGGAAGAATTCCCATAATCCACCTGACTTCTAAATCCAACATGACAAAGTACCTTTCCCCCCACACAGTAAGAAAACAGCGAACTTAAGGTAATATTTCTATAGATGTTGATAGATTAAATAATCTGCCATGCATTAATGGAAAAAATGATGGGGTTGCTAAGTAGATAAATGCATGTAAATAAAAGTGCATTCATGGCCTTGCATTGAAATGGATGCACTCTATTGCAACAAGATTACCAAAGGTCTTTTCTTTCTTGAGACTGGCCTTGTGGACAAAATGCATCAGTGCTTTTTTACGGGGCAGCCCCCTCACTTGCTCCCCACCAGCTGCTGGTAGGGCCACTATGAATAGGAAGGTCACTTCCACATGAATACTTTAGCTACAAAACTGCTCATTTGCACAATCACACATTATGTGTCCTGCACCGGATGTCTAAATAGGGTACTGGGATGTTGATCTCTTTAATTGGCTGACATCCACCCCCCTGGTTTCCTGTTACTCACCATGCTGCCCATATTTGGTATGTCTCGAAATCGGTCCAGGGTTTGAAATTTCTGATTCAGTTCCTGGAACAGCTCCATGTGTCTTTTCCTGGTGTGCATGACTTTCTGCAATGGCAAGGGTTTTTTCTTTGGTATTGACAGCCAATAATGGAAATGCATCTTCCTCTCCACCCCCTCCAACTCTGATCAATTTGTTAGTGTCATGGTAGTTTACTTATAGGCCAGGTTTGAAACAAATCTACTTGTTTCTGCAGATATACAAGTAACTGCCAAAATAAAGGAAACAGCGAGATAATTAAGGTCAAGCTGATAGGACACTGAAAGCCTGGACTATTTGAATTTGCAGTAGCTGAAGTATTTGGATTAAACATAACTCTTCAGTGACAAATTGCCTCATTTAGTGTTTTGTTGGCGTAAGGGAAATCCTTATAATCAAACCTTGGCACTGATCTTCCATTTTAAGGGGTGGTGTACATCTAAGCTAGAACTAAATGCACCCCATGCCAAAATAGCTCCCTGCCAGATGCCTTCATTACCGTTTCCTTTACTTTGAAAGTATATACAATATATATGCAGTAAATCCTGATTTAACAATGCAAAGGAAATGCTGCGATCTGCCAAAGGGGGTTTGAATATGTGTTTGCAAGTCAATATAATCATTGTCAAAACCAGTGGTAAAATCAGATGTGAAATGCGCAAATGACTTTAAAAGCATACATTTTGAAAATCAACATAGAGCTAATGGATGTAGGAGATGGAAGAGGACAAAATGTTGATGGGGACTGTTGCCCTGTTTGTCAGTTGACAGCCTTGCTTTTACCTTAACTACACAGCATGTCAATAAATCTTGAGTCAAGGCTGTGTAACTCCAATAAGCTTAAGAGGCACAAGTACTAATAAATCAAATGACAAACACAACTGCAAAAAATGGCTTTTCTCTGCATAAAAAAAAAGCTAGATGCATGTAGTATAGAAAGAAAAATTGATCTTACATACCTCAAAGTCCAGATCAGAATATCGTGACTTTCGTCTCTGTAAAAATAGAACATGACGGTCAGCGATCCATCAAATCATCAATCTGCACAGTACACATTTATCATATGGGTGGAGTATGTTTTGAAGTGCGTGATAATGAATGTGTTGTTGCTCTGTCTCCTCAGTGGATCATCCACATAAACATATGTACCTCTAAGGAGCTCATAGATATTGTAGACCCTGTCTCACTCCTTGAAAGCCCTGCAGTTTCCTCCATCTCAGCGAGGAAGTTCTTAACAGCCGTGCGAGGTTCAAAGGGCAGGTTTTGCATCTGCTCTGGAGCACTAGGATACTGCTGCTCAAGGTTCACATTCATGTGGTCCATGCCTGAAGGGCTGATATTGAAGTCAGGACTCATCTTGTAATGCATCAGCCTCTCGTGTGACAGTGTATCCATAGTGATGTTCAGCTTGGTGTCATCTTTCAGCAGGGTGGGCATATTTCCCGACCCTGACACTGCTGCAGCTGAGGCACGAGGCATGACTATGTAGTCTGTCTCCATCATCTGGCCCTGCGCCGAGTGGCCCTCCATATCGTGGCCACCCATGTCTTGGTTGCTCTGGCGCATGGCATCGTCGGTGCACAGGTAAACAGTGCGGCGCATGTCAGCGTTGCTGTCAGCGATACACTGCTCTTTCAGCTCTCCCACTCCCATAGGCATGTGTAGAGCTGAAGGCTGCTGGATAATCACTTTGGAGATGATGTTGCCAGGCAACGTGGAGTAGTTGAGACCCTCAGGGGCCTTCTCATCCTCTTCATCATTGAGGGAAATGCGGGAAAGGGTGCCTGTTATGGTGGCAGCACGACAAGAGCCCATGTCTTTGTGGAGTGCTGGAGGGCAGAGTGATACAAGGATTAGTTGGAAACTGTGAGTAATGAAAGTAGTGTCACTGTTTGTCTAAGATTATTCAGCACATGATCAAAAGAATAAGATAATCAAATCTATGTGAGCCATGTCCCAAAGGATTTAGGGCTGCAAAAGGGAAACTGTACTGACGGGACAAATAACTGTGAATATGTAGCGAGTATGACGTGACACCCAAATGAAAAGGGACATGAAAGCAGGCGCAGGTATCTCAAGAGGATGTAAGAGTGAATAAAGTAGTCTGGTCTCATATCCCTTCTGCGATTCTTAATCCTAACTTTGCAATTGGTGGCGACCTTGCAATGCACCTTCTATTCAAGTAGCAGGCTGCAGGTATCTACTCAGAAATACCTCCTGATTTAAGGAACACGCTGTCCTCCCAACCGAGCATTTTAATCTCTGCCTCATGAATCAGAAGGAATTATGTTGTCTGCTCAGTAAAGGCCTTGAAGGAGATTACAAGGGCAACAAATACTTGGCTTTTTGTTTCAATCTAATTGAATATTGTGCGGATGAGAGACGAACTGTGTCTAGGCCGAGTATTCTTACATAAGACATGGTACTACTGCTCCCACTGATACTGATCACCACCATCCCTGTTTATAAACAACCAACTCCAACTCTGTGAAGCAAGAGAATAATCTGTAAAGTGCACTTCTGTCTGACTGCAGATCTTCTTCAGGCCGAGTCTGGTAATGTTTTATAAATGACACCTGTCTGCTCTGGCTTCTTGTATTGAGTATGTCCACTTTAGCTTTACAAGACTGCACAGCATGAATAACATGGGTCAGGAGAGCCAGACGGCCCCTTTTGTCTTTTAACAAGCTGTGTTCCTGAGAGCACTGAATAATGGCCGCCTTGGTTATTCCCTTCAGATTCATTTAGTACGTGTTCCTCACTGGTTTGGAAGGGATTGGAGGAAAAGGAAGGCTTTAGCTTTGTGCAAGATGCCACCACTTGTTATATTACTTTACATTGATTTATTCACGCACTTTCATATCAATAATTACGCCAGCTAAACTAAAAGTCGGAGTCAGGAATATTATGTTCCCACAGGTGCAATTTAAGCATTATAGGAAACAAAATCCCCAAAACACAGCACCCACGCACCTATTCTTTGACAGCATCAACATGTTAATTAAAAACATAATTACAAAGTCAGAAGATAGGAAACTGTTTTTCAATTTTATTACTGACACTTATT
>JAPSES010000097.1:11946082-11968654 GCA_029822895.1 Maxillicosta whitleyi | reverse complement strand
GGTTTAGCCTCCATAAAGTCCAGACTCTAATTTAGGATGTGATGAAGACTGGATGCAGAGGTTCGATTCTGCATCATAAATAACACTGGTCAACACCAAATTTATTGTCTATGTTTATTTTTTTAGCTGATTTAGGATCGTTTTGATGTGCTGAATCCCAAAATCACATTGGTTTTGCTCAATCAGGTCAACTTTCTGAACTACGCTACTTTTTTTTTTTTTTTTTTAGACATTTTTGTTTATATATATATATATATATATATACAGATATTTTCACGTCATTGAAATTTGTGACATTTAATTAACATTTTTTTCCCTCCTAGAACTTTTTTATGGATGAGAAATATTAAGGAAAATAACTGATAATGTCACAAAAAATGTAATCAATTTAGTCGGAAGATTGGATTTTTCAAAATGAAATTAGCATAAAAACCTGACCTGATCGAGAGAAATGGATGTAAAGTGGATTCAGCGGTGTAAAGTAATCCTAATTCAGTTGAAAAAACATCAACTTCTTTTTTGTAACCCAGTGTGATCAAAAACTGAATGCAACTATGGATGGAAAACATATTATCAAACTTATTGTGGCACTATATAAGCATTATGTGGTTAAAAAAAAAAAAAAAAGATGTCACAGTGAACATCTCCTGCAATCAAAACTGAAGACGGTGCTGTCAAATATTACATGTGCGACTGTTTTTTGTGATTTTTCCCAACAGTAAACACCAGATAATTTCTTTTATGATGCTGCATTAATATGTGCATACCTGACATTTAGCTCCAACACAACAGTGCATCAGCTAACATTACCAAACACAATTGACTTCGATTCTACAAACAACAATTCCTGCTAACTAAGAGGCCCCCTGCGGATGCACATTGATTATATTGATATGTTTTTTTATTTCCTTGAACTAGTCTTGCAGCACCGTTTGCCTGGCTGTCTAGACTGTCTGCTGAAGTACCATCCCGCGCAGTGAATGAAACAAAGCACTGGTTTGAAGAGCAGCAACAGAGGTGGCATTAGTAGTAAAGATCAGAGCTTGGCTAGCTGACACAGAAATCCATAGCGTAGCATTCCTCTGCACTAAGCCTCATTAGTATGCAGGGGATCCCACCTGGAGGCATGTGAGCCAAGGTCAACTGTTTTACACAAAGAGGGGAGGAACAAACCACAACACAGCGTAAATGATACAAAATGCACTCATCTGAGGCTACTTTTAAGCTACATTAGCCTGTCCATCTTTGTTCCACAGCGAGGCACCTTTGAATGGGATTGTTTAGAAGAGGATTAGAAATAAAGAGGTTTCCTTAAGAATCTTGTCATTACACGCAGACATTTGTGAGTGAGAAGAGATTATGTGTTTTTCAGTTCAGGGCTGCAGATTGTTTGCAGTGTGAAGCCGTGGTAATCTGAGTGACACAGCACAAAGAGGGAAAGGTTGAAGTCTATCATCTCGTCCCAGGGCGTCCACACCATACTGTGAGATCCCCCCGTATGCTTAACATCCCAACCGCGAAAACTACAGTAAATCCATTCATCCCCTGTAGCGTTCATCAGGTTCAGAGCAGAATAATCCTGCGTTACCTCACAACTGACAAATGGAATCATCCATTTACCAGCAACCACAATGGATAATAATAATTACATGAATTTCATTGTGATGGCAAATAATGTATAATGTATTCATTCTGCAGTATGAGTCATATATGCCTCCCTTTAACCAGTATCCATGATAATTAAGTGGCAGGTTTGTGGTTATTAGTGTAGCCTATAAACCATAAATAACCCACTTCATTCGATGGGATTTCTATATAAATATTAACTTGGTGAAACTATATGCTTAATTTCGGACTTGTAACAACCTTGACTATTAATTAACTGAGTGTTAAGCATAGATCTATGGTTGTAGATTGTAACAAATGACTAAAAATAAAGTGTAGGGACTGAAAAGTCAATCAAGAAATGTAAACAGAGGGAGCTACAGTGATAAATGTGTAGTTTTTAAAATTATTTTTTAAGTATCTAAGTCCACTTTTCATTTTTCATTGTTTTTGAAATGAGAATAAATAGTGTGATAGAATTATTGCTATTTTCAATGCTTGGCTAGATCAATGATGTAATCACTATGAAGGTGATTCTGCTTTGGACGTCTTCTGTGATGTTTGAGCTGCTGATGCCGCCAACATATCAAAGTAGAACATCATATCAAAGCATAAAAGCATCCAAGGCAAACTGCCATGTGTTTTATGAAGAGATGCAAATAGCTTCTTTTGTAGAAATCACATTTTAAATACTATATCTATGAGCTTGGAGGAAAAAATATATTATTGTGCCATGTTACACTTATACATCTCTTAATTCTGGCATATTTCTGTGATTTGATTATATTTATAATGTTAATTTTACATAAGCCAATGACATAAGTTCTGGACAGACCAATAATTCCACATGTGGTGTAGTGTATGCTAATAACGGGGGTGTAGTTCTTCTGCCTGTAACCTGACAGTGCATCAAAGCACCTCCTGGCATTTCTGTTGCTCATGCACTGTACAGTATAGATGGTTTTGTGCTGAAAATAGAGCCTGTATTATTCCCTGAAAACAAGACATGTACAATAGTTCTATTTCATGCTTCGTGATAGAAGGCCTGTAGATTGTGCCCTCATTAGTTCTCAAAAAAAAAAAAAAAAAATAGATATTGTGCATCTGAAAAACATGTCAGATACATTATATGAACATTATGATTGGACGTAGGCAGTCTCACAAAAACGAGGTTGGAACCTGGAGTTCACGCTGCCCTTTAGAAAGGCAAATGCCGAGAGATGTTGTGCGCACTGTGTCAGTATCCATGGAAACAGAGGAGCTCAGAAAGGGACCACATTAAAACATAGCAGAGCTGATAGACATGAAGGTAAGGACGGGGGGGTGGGAGGTGTGCTTGAAGGTAGTTCAATAATGGCAGTTTAAGGTCAGGACAGAAATTTAAAAATGTTTTTGTAAGCTACTAAGCTATAGCTAAAAGGTGTATGACGAGCCACAGAGGTTTCTAAAATCTTAAAAGCTGGGAGCTGGAATCACATGAACACATCACATACTCGGCCTCATAAGCCAAAGACAGACCAGTGACAGTGAAATGAAAAGACAAGCAATGACATCATGTTGAAATAAATCATCACAGATTTTTCAACTATCCTGTTTGTGTTAATGTCGGAAATTCACAATTAAAGTAACATTGGTATGATTTTCCAGACGTGTGTGTCTACCAATCGCTGTTCAGAATACATTCTAAGGCCAAAAATAAATGCCTATTTGAAAGGATTACACATGCTTTACACACCGGACTTTAACAGCTGTTTATGCTTACAAAGATGGCATTCTTACTGTTTTAAAATATAACAGAAGAATCCGAACAAGACCTTATAACATTACTTTCATCTTGCGCTCATCTACCAGTTTTGAGTCAGTGTGGGAGGAGGAGGTTGGTTGTTATTTTGATTGAGCACCCTCCTTTTTATTCCAGCAACAAGTGCCCCAGTGCTTTGTACAGTATGTGCTGGGGTGGAGGACATTTAAAACAGCAAACAATAAAGTGTTGCTGAACCTCAGAGAAACACTCAATAGATGTATTAACTTCACTGCTACAGTCAGAAAATGGCTTCTTCTACTGGAAAATATAGAACACTATATCAGTTTAATCTTAAATATCCACAAATACCTATTTTTTGTACAGTCTAATGTAAATATTTAGGAGTTAAATGAAGTAAGAGACATATCCCTGTGCACTTATTATTTTATTATCATTTCTATTTTTCTTTACTACCACCAACTATAATGTTGAGACAAATCATTTATCAAGTGTAATTTAGAGGCATTATTTGTTGTAGAATAATTAACCATCTGTGCTGACACATGACACACAGCGTTTATGGGAAAGGTGATAATTTTTAATCTCTTGACACATCAGGGGCTCGAATGTCAGATGTAGGAACACACACACACACACACACACGCACTTATTTTCTCATCAGTATTGTCTTAAAACATACCCAATATCATCTTACATTAATCCTGATCAAGTGTCACTGGATTTAATAATTTTATTCATACAAAGTATCTTTCAAATTATCTTTTTTCCCCATATCCTACTGAAGTTAAATTGAACCATGGCACACTGAGGTACCTTGACCTCTAACAATCTAATGTATAATGCATTTTTTGTTCATTGAAGCATGGCAGCTTTACAGATGTATCAATTCTAATTCTAAAACTCTCTAATTCTGGCTTCCACTGGCAGCCTTAGAGTCTGCTTCCCTTTTGTTTGTCTTCTTTCCATACCCAAAGATGAACACTGACAGAGGACAAAGGAAAAGCACAGACTGGCAAAGGTGACTCACTGACTTCCTGCTCCCAAAGGACACCTCCACAGCAAAGGAATGATTTCTATTAGATGATGAGCAACTCAGAATCCACAAACACTAGAGCCAATTATATGCACTTCTTACAAGAGATGGAGGGAAAAACAAGTGAGGCAGTGTCAGGCAGCATGGCAATTAAACCCACACAGGGGCTATGTTTTCTCCTCTTGCTGGCCTACCACTCAAACGCTGGCTTCTACAGTATGTCTGATCAAACACATGGAAGAGTTCTCAAATATTATCACAACAGAAAATACATGCAAAACGATACAAGAGGAAACTAGTGATGCAGTTATTGCCCTCGAAGTTTTACCCACAACTGTGAAGACTGACAACAACAATAACACAGGCTTAAAAAAAGATGAAATTTGGGATTTGGGAAGATTGGTTTTACTTCCCAAAAAGGCTGCGTTTTATTTTCTTGGGGGTTTTCAGAGGGTAAAAATCAGGGAAGATGTTCATTTTTTTTGCTCAACACCAAAGAAATGCAACCAATATTACAGGGTTAGCAACAATTGATATCTTCAGTGTTGTGAGATACATAAGCTGAATAGTTAATGCTCAGTGTAATGTAATACCACAGGGCTATAACATATGCAAAAGCCTTAGCATGCATTGCTTTACTTTGGCCCCTTGTGAGTCGGTCAAGGTAGTTTGTCAAGTCACTTTGGGAAATGCTGAAACGACATCTCCAGTATGGCAGTCGATTTACTGAAAACCACCTAACGTCTTTGTAGATTTCAGGGACAGATATCTTATTAAGAGAATATGGAGTGAGTATTCCATGTTAAGTGGTGGCCCTCATAATCAAGACAGGATATGACTGAAGCTCTGATTAAATCTGACAAGGCTTCAAATCAGCTCAGCTTTAAAAATGCCCTAAAGCTCAGTGCATTCATAGTCTTAGCTGCTACTGTGCACCAGATATGTGCAGACCAGCAAAGAAACAGCTGAATCTATCATGTGGAAACACTTTTCTTAAAGATCTAACATGCTTTTTGATGTTTTCACGAGATTTCAATGGCGTATCACAAAGTAGCTACAGTTAATGTATTTTGTTCATTTGTATTCCACGGCGTCACCACAAACCAGACACTTTGGGTTTACAAAACACTCCCCCATCCCTTCATTATTCATGATCCAATTTTCATTGAACATAGGAAAATTAATAGGCGGAAGCATTTTGATTTATGAGAAGAGCCTGGTCCAGTATGAGCCCTTACTGCTGCTAAGGCCATCTGCTCCAAGAAAAAGTCATACCTATAAACACAGTGTAAGTAGCCACGCTGCACAGCATCAGCAAATGCATTTCTAATGATGGAATACCCCCCCACTCCACCACAGAAATAAATTTCTGTTAGTGTATTAAAAGATTCTTGGCTCTGTTTTACATGTGCTATTGAACTTTACTCATAATCTATGACTGCAGCAATATAACAATATCCAAATGCTAAAATGCTTGCTTGTTAATGAGCCAAAAAAAAAAACCCTGAAGTGAATGGATTAATGAGTAGAAGCAATGAGACATAATGAGGAGAAAGCATGCATTGCTTGCAAAAGGTAAAGGTATACAGAGAATACAGTTACACAATAAAATGTCTGTGTAATCGGGCAATGTGTCATTCCGTAGTGGTGCCAAATGACTGAGAAGGGCATCTGTGTGGGCAGCTTGTAAATCCCAACTACAGTTTGCCAAACAATCTTTTACATTAGCCACTTGTTTACTGGCCAGTTACGAAGCCGGCAAGAGGAAGTGATACATATTTATTGGAAAGAGTTCTTTAACTGAAGCATTTGCCTTTTTGAATCCTGCTGACTAGCTCTGAGATTCACTTATTGTGGAAATCTGAACAAATCAGTTCCACATCCCTCTGTGATTGCTTTAAGTCACTTTAGTGATGCATACCGCACAGTAAATCATTGTACAAGAGTCGCTTTTATCCTTCACCCTAACTTTTACACAGGCTCTTATTGTCACCATTACAGGCTCCTTTTAGGCACTGCATCACAATGATTTCATTAGTCTTTGATTGACCTATGCATCGTGTCTCCTGTTGTGCATCATGTCTGCCTTTCTGCTCCCACGGTTACATTTGTCAAGTCTCCTTAATTGCCAAACTATTCTGACATGTTAATGATCACTGTGTCACTGGTTGGAATTGTAATACTGCAATAAAACCAGCGCACGTATTTCATCTCTAAGTAATCCGACTGCCCTTTTTGTTCATTTTTTTCCCCATTTTCGTTATGGTCTCCAGCTTTTAATTGCAATTATAGATAATCACTGTCTCAATGCCAACACAGTGGAGTTGTCTGAATTTTAGCAGAGGACAATATAACACCTGAGTAAAGACCAATGGTCCTGAGCCAACACAGAATAGATCTACATCTGATAGAGGCATTAGGAACATTTTATATTCCATTTGGGTGAAGTATGTGAAGCTTTTTAGTGCTAAATCTGTAAGAAAATGACTAATTTGCTTGAAAGAGGCTATAAAGTTGCTGTTTTTGTGCTCATTTTGAGAGATTCAACATCTGGCCATCAAAAGATATGATTATGTAGACTTCTGGAGAATGAAGAAAGACTATTAATTCATGTTGCAGGGTTTTGTGAAGATGGTGGACTAGAATTTCTTAATAGAATCAGAAACAGGTGAGTACAGTTAACCCATAAAGACCCGAACATCCACTCGCAACCAAAATCATTTACTGATGTGAAAAGTTAAATGCCTGTTGATCCTCTAATCCTATCAATACTTGTAAAAAACTGAAGTAAAATACAGTATGCCATCTTTTCATGGCATCAGATATGACCTATTTGGACATTCAGAGACTTTGTAGTTACCATGGAAACACCATCATCTTGTACAACATTGATTCACTAGTAAAACCTAAGGAGTTGGATCAAGGCCAGTGGATGCAGACACTTGGTTTATGTTCAGTTATTGATATATTTTACTGAAAAAAAAAAGTCACTTTATCTTCAATTTTCTCTGTTTTTGTGTCAAAAACCCTCAAGTTGAATTTAAACTTTCAGGATTTTCCACATGAGCAGTAAATTAAATATATAGGAAAATACCTGATTTTCACTTAAGAATACAACATAGAAAGCACAATATGATAATAAATGCTGATACATCACTTAAGAAAGGTTAAAATAGGGAAAAATTCATTCGGGAACTGCCACAAAAGTAGCACTGGGTCTTTATGGGTTAAATCCACTTGTGTTTAGAAAGAATAACCTCAGAGTGTGTGTACAGAATGTTCAGAATGTGCTAGGAAAGTTAGAAAGAGTAGATGCTGTAAAAGTGTACTGACCTACTGAAAACTAAACAAAGCCAAAGTGAAGAAGTGTTATTTGCCATTGTATAATTGCATCTTCATTTATGTTGTGTTATACTGGGTTTAAAACAAGCATTGGACCGAAAACATTTATACCTATGCAATCATTAAATAACACTTACCGCATTGTGGGTCTGCGTTTGTCCAACAAGGATCAATATGTTCGAGCAGATTATAGATAAGCAGAAGTTGAGGAGGATGATTGATCGTTCAGAGCGAATATATCTAAAAAAGAAAAAAGGAAACGTTTCGTTTAACCAAATCAGTACATTTCTCAGAAATGTAGTAAAGTTGGCTGTGATTTAGCGTTGTTTGCAGTTGTGGTGTTTTTCTTTTTAAAACGTCGCAATTACCTCCATAGCACAGCATAGATCACTGCCAATGTGATCAAGGCGAGGCAAGACAGACCACAGCCAACTATCAATGTCACAGATGGGACCCCTGAGTTCTCCATGGTCTGTGGAGGAGACAGAGCAAGACAAACCAGTCAGTGGGAGGTTGGATGTTGTTCATGCAGGACAGTAAATCTTTATTGTTGCCCAGGGAGAGGACCAATCAAAACAACCACAGTCAATCTGAATAGTCCACAGTGGCTTCCTTAATGTACTGCGAGGATTGAAGTGCATGCGTGGGCTCGAAGGTTGTTTATATACAACTCTAAAGTTTCCATCGACGCTTGCAGGACATTATGTGACAGAACGCTGGTGCCCAAAGCAAAACCCACAGATTCTGTATGCATGATTTTGTCGTCATCTGTTTATATAGACGCATTTATAATCATGTGAGGCGGCCATGTGTTCTCACAGGCCTGGAATTTCCACTTAGAGAACCAACTAATGTGCTTAACACGTCACAGGCATAAGCCATAAGGAAATCAGGGAGAAGAAAAAGTCAAATCTAAATCATTTCTTTTCTTTTTAATTTTTTTTTTTTTTTTTTTTTTTAAATTTTGCTCTTCTGAACAATCCAGGCTGGAAAACGAAGAAGGCAACATAGTGTGATCTGTTCTGTGATTCTACATCATTCCTACTGATTCACAGGCCACAGTGTAATACTGTATTGGCAATGACAATTATCTATTAACAAGCTAATGGTCCCCTTATACACACACACACACACACACACACACACACACACACACACACACACAAACAAACACACACACACAAAGCATTCACATAACCACTTTAACGTCAGCGAATAATAATAACAATAATAATACTAAGTTAAATATGACAACTCTTTTCTCCCATCCAATGTGCAGTTAAATGACTGATGAGAAGAACCACTGACACACAAGCATCAGCATGCACACACCCTCCCGCGTGCACGCGCACCCACAGAGTTATCTTAATCTATGTGCAAACTAGAAAATATCCCCACAATCTCTCTTTACAGCTGAATTACTATTTAACGGGATTAGCACACCAAAGATTCAATTTCCATTCTCACCAGCACACACACACACACACACAGGCAGCGATTCTCCTTTACATTAGCCCATAAAACCCACACTGAATAACAAATCAATAGCCTACTTACTATTTCTCTTGGTTGCTGAGCCAAAATGGCGAAGGTAGATACACGATCACATAAGCATTTTGTATGGGATGCATCTGTAAGCACCGTTTTACATCCTTTTGTGGACCAGGCTCCCCAAGAATCGTTCCTGCAAGGAGGAAGAAGAAGAAGAAGGAGAAGAAGAAGAAGAAGGAGGTAGAGGCAATTAGAGATTTAATTCCAGCGGTGGCACGACTCCCCAGGACTTATCGACATCGCTTCGGGTTTTTTTTTTTTAATTATTTATCCGGATCGACAGCTATAGAGCCGTACAGATGGTTACATAAAAAAAACGAATAGACACATCGGATCGGCTGGTGTGTGGCTACAAGCAGCATTTCAGCTGTAGCAGATAGAGAGGCAGAGACACGGAGGAGGGGGAGGACGCACGGAGCTGTCCAAGCAGACCGGTGCTGATTGATTCGCTTTACGCAGATAAATACCAGCGACCGACACCAAAACATCATTATTCCCATATGATGATTAGAGATAAGAAGGCTTTATATTTACCTGGATGTCTCCCTGCGTGATACTCTATTCTTCTATTTTTTCCAAAACGACAGAATCCCCTCGTTTTCCTCTCAATTACGCATATCTTTTTCTTATTTTTTGTAAATTTTTTTTTTTTAATGTATATTTATATATCCCCACCACCACCTCAGCTGTTTTAATTAGTAGCTTTTTGAATGCTTCCTTAGGGGGATTTTCACCCTGGAAACGGTGGACAGCATCAGATTGATACTGTGTTCCTCTCTGCTGGCGTGAGAGGGGGAGACTGATACGATGAAGAAATAAACGCACGCTGGCGCAAGACCTGTTTATTCGGTCTAAAGTCTAATGGGATGACGGGAATGAATGTTGAATTATCCCTGAAATTCATTTTTGCACAAAAGTTGCTCGAGCCTCCTTGTGAAGCGTTTTAGAAAAAACACCGCAGAACCAATACCACCCCGTGGAAGCAGCGCAAATGGTTGCAGCCGGTCCCCACTTCACACCACTAGTAGGTGAAATGAAAGGAGCGCCTCTCTTCTATTTGTCATTCGCCCCCACTCGTTTTCAATCTTTATAACAAAATAAAATACAATAATAATAATAATAATAATAAAAACATAATCCTTATTGATTACGTATCCCATGTGAAAACTTTGTTGACACGAAAATTGGTGATGACTCATCTAATTCACAGCTGTTTCACACCAAACATGACCTAACATTAAAATTCCAGTCACTAAAGCTCAGTGGAACACCTGTTGTCCTGAGAGATACCTTACTGGCTTTTCACTCTCATCTCATACAACATCTGACTTATTTCACCACAAAGGTAGAACAAGATTAATAGTGGTGATTAATGAGAATATAGAGCATACTAGCTGTGTGATTTGTGTGCCAAGTAGTCTCTGCTGTGTGAGGCAATCCTGCTTTGTCATTTGATCAATATGGCAGCAATATTTATGATTCCTGGAAGGGACTGTGGAGCCTTTTGTAAATTCCCTGCTGAAGTTTAGCTGTTTTGCACAGTAATGCAACAAAAGTCCTTCAATAAAAAAAATAAAAAGTCCTTCACTTATATTAATGAATTTTTTTTTCATTCATTTGTTGTATCAATTCATTATATTTATTCCAGAATATGCAATATATAGATTAGATTGATAAATTGTAATACATAATTCTGATTATGTTGACTAAAACTTTGCGAGTTGTGTGTTTTGTTACTGTACAGTTGCAGAAAAAAACAGATTTGACCATCAAAAGTCATCAAAAGTAATGGTTACGCAATCAAGTCCTAAGTCCTGTGTGGGTCATGTGACTAAAACAGACTGAAAAGAAGACATGGAATGTCTAAAAGCACAGTTTATGCCAGTACACAATGAACTGAAGTGAATTTGGTTTTTATCAACAAAACATGGAAAATGTCAAGATATCAGCTCTGAAATTAAACTATTATGAGATATTCTTGTTGTTATTATTATATATATCCAAACTAATGTACCTTTAGTTGTACCAGGCATTAAAATGAACAAGAAATTGAAGAAAACAAGGGTGGTTTAATTTTTTTTCTTTTCTGTAACTGTATGTGTCTGAATGCAGTAATGTGTAGCACTGTTGTCCAAAGCAAATGTCCCATTTGGGGCAATAAAGTTTATCCTGATCCTGATTCTGATATCCCACTGGTGTCCTCTCTTCCTTCCTGGGTTGTGAATGAACAGCTTGTCTTGACAATACAATGTAAAGTACACTGCAATTCATCCCCACTAATTAGAATTAGAATTCTTTACATAGAAAGAAAACAGCACTACACACAGTCTTCAGGGATGAACACAATATAATTTGCAAATATTTGATTTGATGCATCAGTGGCCCGATCCTGATTTACTGACTGTGCAAACACATACACAAGAACAAAAAAAAAAAAACAAAACAAAAAAAACACGTATTATCAGTTGATGCATTGTTGAAATTTGTACCAGGGGTTTTAACGTGATTTTAGTCTGGTTTAACCCATAACAATGTGATGCTACTGTGGTGACAGCTGCACATGATTATAATGGAAAAGTAGATGTATTGTGTAAACGCTGTAAATTAGTGTCACTATACCAAGGATACATATATATTTTGATGATGTTGCCCTTGTTTTGAGGTCATTAACTAAACAGGTAGGCTAACTTTTAGTTGAGTTAATAAACTATTGTCGATAATTATGTTTGAATTCCATGTTTGTTTTGTTTTTTATTATATTAATTGTCACATTAACTAGACATGGCACTAGTGTTTTTTTTTTTCATCTATTGTGGGTTGTTGATTGCTTATTTTTCTGAGATCATAAGTAAATAAGTAAAAAAAAAATGGAAGTTTTACTAAAAAAGAACATTGGATAGAGTGTATATTTTGTCTATCTATCTATCTATCTATCTATCTATCTATCTATCTATCTATCTATCTATCTATCTATCTATCTATCTATCTGTCTGTCTATCTGTCTATCTGTCTGTCTGTTTCTTTCTTTCTTTCATCTGTCTGTCTGTCCGTCTGTCTATGTGTGCATATGTGTTGATAATTAGTTAGTTAGTTAGTTAGTTATTTTGTTAGTTTATTCCATCCAATCGGCTCCACAAACCTTATGAGAAACAGAACTTGCTACAGAGTTAAACATCAGTCTGTGCAGTAGTAGATCTACATAATTCACACAGGGAGGTAAAAATGTGCAGAGAAATTCTCACTCAGTGGTGTCAGAGAGTGGTAGATGGAAATATATATGTAAATGAATACAACAAAACATCCTAATAATACTTTATTTAATGTGATATAATGCCCTGTATCAAACACTACTTGTTTGTTGTTAAAAGATCTGTGTTCAAACAAAACAAAACTGTACCACTCATAAATATTAAAAGCACAATGAAAATGTTCCGATACAAGAACAAGTCCTTCTATGTTAAAATGGTAATAACTGTTTCTAGGATGAAGCAGAGCAGAAGAATAAAGTGCTTTTAAATCACTTTCGGTCAATTTATTGTTTATTTCAGCGCTTTGACGTCCAACGCTGCTTTTTAATAGAGAGGATCAAGGTACCTTAACAAAAATACAGGATTTCCAAAATAATGTTAATAACAGTTGTAAAAGTGACTCCGTTTGGATTGTCAAAAGCCCTACTCAGATACATGTTTTCATTTTATCATTTGTCACGTTATGATCTGAATCGTGTGGGGTGTTTTTTGCCAGATTCTCATCACATTTTAGACAAAACTTTTAATTTTAATGTCCTGATATAAACTGTTCTGACGTTTACCTGTGATACAATACAAGTGGTTGGATTTCCAACACTATCAGATTGCTTTAGATCATTCCAGACTGCAACCAACACTATGGGATTTCATGATAAATAATCCAGACAGTTTTTTCTTCTTTCATTTGACCTAATTTATTCTTGGAAGAGCATCTGATATTTCACTTGTGCATTACTTTTTCACTGTATCTCAGAGCAGCAATCCTCACTTCTGCTTTATGCTTTATCAATTGCCCCTTTGGACCAAGTTTCAACTTAGTGATGATATACCAGGATGCTGAGTTCTTTAAAACCGTTGCTGTGAGCTTTTCATTGTTTGGAGTCATTCCTGTAGGACCAAAAAAAAAAAAGGGCGACCAGCAAGAATCACACCCTGCACACGGCTGCCCACTAGAGATCACCCTATTTTTTTTGCAGTTACACTCTCAAAAATACAACTGTCACAATGAAAAGCAAACTCTGGAATGTTGACTTTTTGTGATTTGATAGATTGATGGCGTGTGCGTCGCCTCTGCGTCTGGATAACTAGGATGAAGCCACCACTCCCCTGGTGTGAACTCAATCCACATGATCTATTTCCAACTTTTGACTCAGTAGATGTTTGCTTCTCTTTGGTGCCGGTGGGAAAAGCTGACAGAGGAACATCCCTGACTGGGAATTTAAGTACGCCATGTTTGATGTGTTGTCTGACCTTATCAGGGCTTGGTGGCCCTGGAATAAAAGCTGTTCCCATGAGAACGTGTCAGCATTGATGTTAACCACAGCATAACTGATGATATGACATTCATCACATACCCGTAGTTGACCATGTTCTATCAATTCAATGATGCACTGACAACCTTGCATTAAGATTTGCAATTTATGACACAATTTGATCTGTTCCAATTCTGGATTTTTTTTTTTTTTTTTGCCCATCATGTCATGTTGCAAGAGAAGTGACAGCAGACTGGCATAAAAAGTTGACAAAGTTTTAGGCACATTCAGTATTAAAACCTCTGTGACTTGCCGAAACTGATAGACAGCTGCTCAAAACTCCAATTAGGTTTCTACGTTTTGCTGAACTTTGACAGGTTGAATTTCTCCAGCTATAGAGAGCTCATTACTCAACCCATAACTTATCTACACATCCAAGTAGTGCACTTAGGAGTCAAAAAGCGAGCTCTTTAACATCCTGTCTACTTGAATCACAATAAGCTACAAGAAACCGAACAGACTGAAAGATCAAACCGGGTCTGTATTGTTAACCTCCGTTGTTGTGTTTACAAGACTACGTTCTTCATCATAAATTTCTGTGGGCATGTCGATAAATCATACAAAAGCCTCTTTAAATTCCATCCATGCCCATATTAGCTAAGTCAGACTAGACTCGGGGCTTAGAGAATGCCTTGGGCAATGCACTTTAGGCAATATTATAAAGTCTTGAAAGACTGACACACAATGACAGGCAGAGGAGGAAGGGGGCAAAGCTGGGGAAATACTAAATCCATCTTGGATCTCTTAATGATGGCAATTTCAGTCAGCCTATGGGCAACTGCATGTATTACCTGAATGGCAGGAAAAGAAGAATGAGGAGATATACACTTTAAGCATTACATATAAGAAAGATTCCAAGTATCTTTCTCAATGTGGACAGATCAGTGTCAACAACCGGCGACGTCAATATGGATCGACTTTGAGGTATGAATACAGCAATGTCTAAAGACATCAGTGACAGGAAACATAACTGAGTGGGTCAAATCTGTCTGAGTTTGCTTGTTCCTTGTTACCCCACTGAGTCATTACCGCACCATGACTCCCGCACTTGTACTTTGGCGCTATACCTCAAGGGGAACATGTGATTTTCCCCAACTTATTAACTGTGCACACACGTACACATACACATACACAGCGAAACCTCCTACTGTCGACTAATGCATGGTTAGTGTCCTTGTCATTCCTCGTCGCAGCGAAGCTTAGAATTACTGTAAACATTGCCCACATTGTGACAACTCACACTTGCCACCTCGTTTTTTATAAAGACATCATCTAAAAGTGTCTTAATGCGGACAACTAGAAACCCCTGGCACAGTCATAAGCATTTAATAGAGGAATCCATAATAGAGGAATATAGAAAGCAACACGCTCCCTATTATCAATTCCCCCCATCTGCTGTGTAGACATTTTCTATTTAAACCCAAATTAAACAAAACAAAACTCTTCCCATATGGTTTCCTGAGACTCAATCTGATCAAGTGCGAGTCTGTGGTGCAAATGCGTCTATTTGAGGGTCTATGACGAGAAGAAGTTTGACAACCGCTGATCTCAGATATGGAAATGTCAAAGAAGTTTGACGTCAAAGTAGGAAACCATTAGAGAGCGTTTTTTAAAAGAATCACAAGCGAAGCAAACTAGAACTAAAAATCAAATACAAGTTTATCTGAGAAAAATCCTCTTGGAGAAATGTATTACAGGTTCTCCATATGCATTACCTGCTGCAGGTGTATCTACTGTTAGCACAACTTGTCTGAATAAGTATAACAAAATGATCACAGCAGAGATACATGTTATTGATGTGCATCTGTCATATTTTGATATATATGGAAAGTGAAAGGAAAGTTTGGTTTTGGGGTCCACATATCGTGAGAATGTTTAGAAAGTCAGTGATGGAGGAGCAGCTCTTCCAAAGCAGTCCTTCAGGTTTGCCTTATTTGGAAGTGTTAGTTACAGCCTATTTGGCTCAATGCCTGGATCTCCAGATGTTAGCAGAATCTGATGCTGTGCAAACAGCTTCTCAAAACCTGACATGTAAATTATTAATATGCTTTGACTCTTATAGGAAGTGGAATGCTCCTGTTACAGTCATAGCATGAAATGTATAGCGCTCAGTCATTTCCAATATGACTATTAAGATAAAGTATTCCTAGATCCGAAATGTGATTTTAATGGTATAAAGTCCGAACCCACTACCTTCTCTGACAGTATCTTTATGTTTATACAGATAGTCCTCCGGTTACGAATGAGTTCCGTTCCTACGCTGCCGACGTAACCCGAATTTCCGCGTAGATCCAAATTATTATTATTAGTAGTAGTAGTAACCTTTATTTAACCAGGAAAGTCCCATTGAGATTAAAAACCTCTTTTTCAAGGGGGTCCTGGCCAAGAGACAGCAAAAGTTATACAATATTACAACACATGTTACAATAAAAAACACACTGAAATTACAAAAAAACAGTTACAAGTGATTGAGGTCTGGACTGGTTAACCTTTTAGTACCCCTAAATACCTCCTAAATCTCTAAATAACCATCCAAATACATGTATTATTCTTCATATTAATAAAATAAAATTAAAAAAGGATGCTGTACTTACTGTACATATAGTATACAGTACATATATACAGTAATGGCGGACGAGACTTCGGTGTCGTTAAGTCGAAATAACTTAAGTCGGGTACCTCGTAACCTGAGGACTACCTGTATTTCATAGTGTGATCAGCAGCAGCACCGGTTAAAATATTGCAGTTATTTTCACAAATAAACAAAACTATTATATGTGTGTAGTTTATCAAGTCAACTATTTTTCTAAGTGGTTGTGAATCTGGGTGTGGAAAATATGTTCTGCAAGAATAACAGTCACTGAGTTATATATGTGGAACTGTTAAGCAATAAAAATAACTAAATACATAAACTGTAAACGTAATGAAGGACATGTCACAGAGTGCTTGTTGAATACATGTATAAAATCAATAGTGTTTTTTCTCATAATACTGTTGTGCTGTGTGCATCACATTCAGTGTCCTTTAATTAAAACATATTTTTACTGAACACGTTTACAGTGTCAACAGTGACAATAAAGGATTCTTAAACTTATTCTGCAAAAAATAAATAAATAAATCAAGTTGTCTGCACTGATAAGTCTATTTATCACCTTCTGTATTGTACATATAACTTTTTATTTTTAGAGAGAGAGGATGTGTTTTAGAGGTGAAGCAAATCATTTTCAGAGAATAAATCTCCAGCAGTTAAAAAAAAAAAGCATATTAAATATAGAAGTTATAGAAGAAATAAGTTATGTTTAAGGTTTAGTTGCTGTTAAATGACTTGTGAAGTGTTGCAAAACTGAACTTTTCTCACATGACGAAGGCTCTGTGTTAAACTGTGAGATGTCAATTTAATTGGTTTAATTTAAATTAATGCTTTTGAATAAAAAAATCTGTTGTTGAGACATTTTTGTATTTTCTATGTACTGTTTTACAGCTACAATTAGTGCAATTTATAAAGAAAATTGACAAGAAGACAGCATAGCTTTGCTTATTTTTGTGAAGAAGTTTCGAAAAATATGTCATTATCAGAGACAATACAGCATTTCTAGTGGTAACGGTGGGGATTTTTGAGTTGGAAATAAACATTATTAACGTCTAAGAAAATTACTGAGATGACTTCCCGTCACATAATTTATTTTTCAACACAACGGAGGAGCAAATATCTGAAAAGACTGGGCTGCATTTATTTTTTTCCCCTTGGTACAGTGGAGAGAGATTGGTAATTTCTAAAAAATATTGACTTTAGAAAGAGTAATAACAGTGTATGCATCTGACCTGTTTACAGTTGGTGCTGTGGAGCTGAAGGAAAGTAAATGAGAAAAAATAGATATTGGCTCTAGATGCTGCACTGTTTTACTTTCCGAGACACATAGAGACCTGCGTATCAGTGTGTTTATTTACATCTTTATTGTATTTTGCAGCTGCAGCAGATTATTGTGCAGCGCGCTGGGATGACACTCTCAGAGGGGAGCGACTTTGCTTATTTGAGTGGCAAAAAAAAACAAACCCAAAACAATAAACAACAAACAATGCCTGGAATCTGATTATCTTGTCAAAACTTTGGTTAGGTAAAAAAATGATGCACTTAGTGATCACGAACTTTATAAAAATTGTATCTGTTATTTGCTTTTATTCGACAGTGAAATTGATGGATGAAAATATTACATTGAGAAATACTTTCCTCAACTATAATATGGATTTCTCTCAGTTTCTTTAACTATTCATTACTGAAGGCAAATGACATGGCTCTTAAAAAGGAAATTTTATATAAGATTTTCTGTTTCATATCCACATAAAAGCAAATAATAGATAGGATTTAAGTACTTCATACACTTAATGACAGTGAAATGAATTGATAAAAATATTACATTGAGAAATGTTGTTGCTAAATGACAGCTCTATTCTTGTTTCAAAGTCAATTTTATATACGGTTTATTTTCTTTTATATCCTTGTGAGATCTAACAATGCACGACTGTTCTCTGTAAGGGACACGAGTTTTAGAGCTTTACTTAAAGGAGTGATATTTTGTTTTCTTTTTTAAACAGATTTATACATTTTAAAACATTTCACTGTGGCCTATAGAAACTGTAAATTCTCTGCTTGAGTCTGAATTCTTCATTAATTCAACTTCACGGGTCCATTTTCAAGCTTACTTCTAAGTAATGGCCCTTTAAATGCAAATGAGCATTCCATGCCCCGCCCCCTCCAGGTTTTTGGCTGTGCTGCTCTGTCCTGTTCAATTAACAGTTGAACATTTTAGGTAATCGTCGGAAGTCTTGACCTTATATGTGCACATGTCATGACATAACTAAATTAAGCAGGAATTAAACAGGATGTAGAAATCACTTGATTTTTGCCAGAATAAATATAAAGATAACTTTGCAGCACCTGGAGGGTTCAAACTCAAACTATTAGGGTCCCCAAATACGCAGATAAATGGACAAATAAGGGTGGGTTTAGCAAAATATGACTCCTTTAAAAAAAAAAAAAAAAAACATGCTGTCGACTCCAAAGGACATGGCACGGGAAAGTAAGAAAATTGAGTTGTATCATGTTCTTTCTAATCAAGACAATTATTTAATGTAAAAAAGCTCAAACCTTTACTTTGCTGAGTCTCAGGAGGATATTGCCAAATGCTACAAACCACTTTCCATTTTGCAGTTATTAAGATGAAACAGTGCTTTATTAAAATAAAGCTGGTACTTTTCACTCTGTGTCGGAGCACGTACACAGCAAACCACAAAACTAATGACTATTGCACTTTTAAGCTACAGTTTGTTAGAGATGCTAAGAGTGTGTTCTTATTTTAGCTCAAGTTGCTTAGACACAGAGAAATTGTTTCTTTTTTTTTTTTTTTTTTTTTTTTTTTTTTTTTTTTTTTTTGTTTTTTTTGCTTTTGTTCACATAAGGGATATTTATGCCTCAGGTTTCCAGCCCCTTGGTGTAAGTTAAGCAGCAGAGACTCAGGTGTGGCAGCTGTCTCTGCCTCCGAGCCCTTGTGCAGGAGCCTCCAGTGCTCGCATGCTCTGCTTTTGGATCCCAACAAACCAGTGCAACTGGCAACACAGAGGACACAGTTCCCCACTTGTCAACAGCATTGTCATTCTGCTAATTGTTACATTGAGCTCTCTCATTTGGTTTGAACCAACATGGCTGACAGATGGTGCATTACCCCCTCAATGGGTCCTGAGAGTGGCTGCCATTGTATAATAGAACCATCTGAAATAAACTTGATCATCATACCGTGGAGTCATCCGGTGGCGCTCTGATTAAAATGACTTAGTGTAGATGAAATAAAAAGAATGCTGATATTAAAACGCTTGGTTTGTGAAAGTCAGAGAAAGAGAAGAGAGCACAGTTGTCCCAGTTGTATCTTTGCTGTTCAAAAATAGACCGCTTGCCCTCAAATACCATGATAGAGGACAGACCGTGCACAATTCACATGCTATTTTCAAAGTAAAAATAACAACCTCCTATACACTGGTGTTGGAGCTGCTTTACCCACAGCTGCTCCTGTGTATCCTATGCATTATGTAAAGCAAAAACATGGCGCACAATACATTTCCAGTAGCCGCTCTCATAAACGCAATATCACATTAGATTTAACCCAGTTATCTAAATCTGACCTTATTTTTTTGACAGAATAGTAAATAGGTGTCGCCCAGAGGAAGCTGATAAGGCTTCATGGTAAAGAAAGAAAGAAACTTGCCTTTTTTTTTTCTGAATGAGAGTACTTTAGATGCTTTGGTTTTCTTATGTGCAACTTTGACAAGAACATTGCTGTCAAATGTTAGTAGAGCAGGTGCAAAACCCACTGCACTGTGAACAAGGTGACATCAAATCACCTTAAAAAGCATCATCGACAACATCACAGTCACAACAAAGCAACACCAGCACCGGAAATAGAATAGAAGCTTTATAAGTAACTGAGTTTTTACATAATTCTGCAGCATTTCTAACTGATTGTCCAATACTTCAAGCTGTGACTATTTGGCCTGTTTATATCCCCTGTAAAGCTTCTCATCAACACTCACTTTTATAGTCATCTGCTGAAGATGTGACACACTGCTAAATTGTTTCATAATTAAATATTTATCATAGTACAACAGAGACGTGGATCTGTCTTTGCCATAGTGATTTCTAGAAGTGAGCGTCTGACTCATACTAGGTGACTCATACTAAAGGTCTTTATAAAACTATAATGGCATATGCTTGACATGTATATTTCACATGGTAACAGGAAAAAAAGAACCATAGAATATGTTAATTGATAGAAATTGTAACTTAGCTGCAGATGCGTCTTCTAAAAATATCATTAAAACATCATAAGGTCCTCAGGGGAGACCATCGTGTTAGATATTCCTATTATTTTATCTATGATAGCATAGAAAAGTGTAACCCCTGAATACTTAAACAGCATCTATTCATGAGAAATGTTTAATAACTTTTGAGACCATTAGTAATTTTAACCCATAAAGACCCAACGCTACTTTTATGTCAGTTCCCAAATGGTATTTTCTCTATATCGAACCTTTTTAAAGTGACTTATCACCATTTATGTATGATATTACCCTCTGTATATTGTATTTTATCAGTATAAATCAGGTATTTTCCAATATCTAGTACACTGATCATGGAGATTTTTACAAAAGTTCAGATTAAAGTTGAAGGTTATTATATCAGAGACAGAGAAAAGCGCAAAAAAAGTGACTTTTTCAGTAAAATATATCATTAACTGAACATAAAACAAGTATCTCCATCCATTGTTATTTATTAAAACTCCATGGGTTTTACTGGTGAATCAGTGTTGTAGTGTTGTTGTTGACAGTGTCTTTGAACATCCAAATGGGTCATGAAAGGATGACAATCTGCATTTTGCACCAGTTATTTAGATGAATTGATAGAATTAATGGATCAACAGTTATTAAACATCTTAGATCAGTAGATGCCTTTGGCCAGCGGTGAATGTTTCTGTCTTTATGAGTTAAATAATTCCGATAAAATGCTATTTTTCAGCTTTTCGGTGGCATCAGATGTGACCCTTTTTTATGTTCAGATGTTTTGTAGTTAATTATTTTCTGCAACATTGATTCACAGAAAAAACCTGTGTGGTTTGACAAATGGCACTTGTTATTGAAGCGTTTTATGTTTTAACAAATGACATATTTTGCTGTAGAAGTCTGTTTTTCTCAGTTTTGTCTGTATTGATATGAAAGAGCTTTTATGAACAGTCAGTAAAATCCAATGTAGAAAAATAGCAGATTTTCCAATAAAAAAAAAAAAAAGCCAAATACAGTAAAATGTTAAAGGAGTGACATTTTGCTTTTTTTTTAAAAAAAAATGAAATTATACATTTTCAAACATTTCCCTGTGGTCTATATAAACTGTAAATGTTATACTTGGGTCTGATTTCTTCATTAATTCAACTCCAGGTCCATCTTCAACCCTATTTCTGAGTAATGACACTAGAAAGGTAGTTTTGAGCACTGGCCCTTTAAATGTAAATGAGCCCCTTCAGGCCCCGCCCCCTCCGGGTTGTTGACAGTGCTGTTCTACAAACAATTATGTCGTACTTAGAGAAACGTTCATCAGAAGTCTTGACCTTATATCTGCAAATGTTGTGACATAACTCATTACATATGTAACAAATTAAGTAGGAATTAAAACAGGTTGTAGAAATCCACTTGATTTTTTGCCAAAATTTATATATATATATATGGAAATATTGCAGCATCTAGAGGGTTCAAATTCCAACTTTATGAACTATTAGGGTCCAAATACACAAATAAATGAACCAAAGGCTAATAAAAGAGTTTAGTAAAATGTCACCCCTTTAAAAGAAATGCTGATGATTCGATTAGTAAATGTCGAACATAGAGAAAATAGGTCTTTAAGGGTTAAAAGAACATGCTCTGCAGCTCTAAATGTTTGCTGTTTTATGTGGGTAACCTCCATACTCTCGTCCTGATTTTGCACATGCACATGACATCAACTTTTAAAGGGATAGTTTGGGTTTTTTGACATGAATCTGTATTTCATCCCCGTCATCAGTGTAGTACATCCACACTGACTTAGTGTCCTATGAGCCCAGTTCTGGTCCGGTTTTGGTCGAAACGAAAGTAGTCCGGCAAGTTTTGCGGGGGTCACTAAAATAAAAGGTTTTTGTT
>JAPSES010000097.1:11918381-11938160 GCA_029822895.1 Maxillicosta whitleyi | reverse complement strand
CCCCCCCCACCTTTTTTTTTTTTTTTTTTTTTTTTTTAAGACAATATTCAATTTAAGTAAGATTATGGCAAATTTGTGAACATAAAACAACTAATTTGATGCATGGTGCAGATATAGCAAATCAACAGTCTCACACTAACACTACAAATGGATATAGTAATCTTTACTTTTCTCTGACTTTACACTGTGAAACATAACATGTGTTACTGGCATGTCATGGAAAGAAGTGGAAGTGGAAAAATAATCTGCAATATTAAGTGTATGACATGATTTGGTGTGCATTCAAGCAATGTCTGTCTTCATGGCGACCAGTACTCTTTTAAGTACCTGAATATAGTGTAATTCAGACATATTTAACAAAATAGAGAGTGTATGATGGATGGAAACAAGATTTCCAGGCATAAAAAGAGGCCAGTTATATGGATGACTAATGTAATAAGATACAAGTATTTTATATTCAAATGAAGCAAAGCAATGCATACTGCTCTTCAAGGAATTTGGTTAAATCCGTGTCAAATGCTTTACTGTCAATTTAGAGTCAGTTTCGCAGAATGGATTACTTACACTGTATGGAGCCGGGGTCATGTGTTAATGCTTTTTTTTTTTTTTAGCATAAAGAGTAGGAGGAAAGTGACAATGAGATTTGATTAGACCCATTAAGCCAAATTGGAAAAAGACATTTTTTGAAGTAAGAGAATGGCGCAAAATCTGTGGAAAAAAAGTCATTAATTCTGAGTTTATGAAAACAAATAAAGCCTTATTTCCAACTTTTCCTTACTTCATTTGTCCCATTTTGACATGCGTTCATTGTAGTGGGTTTAGTATGGAGTTGTTGGGGGCTATCTAGTTCTCATAATGGAAAACACACCATAAAGAGCCAGTGTGAGTGTTAGTTGTAAGTGGGTCAAATGTTAGCTGTTGTAAAGAATGCAAGGAGGGAACCTCACTTCTCCAGAGAAACTGCCAACCTGCACAGCTGTGCATGCTCACATTCACTTGCATGAATAAATCAAGAGCACAGTTCTATTATTCCATCCCAGTAAGACACCATTTATGGCTGAGTAAGAAATGAAATGCCACAGAGACCCCAGATCATCCAAGAGACTGTGTGACACAAGCTAAAAGAGCTCACAAGAGCATTAGGGAAGAGAAATATTGCTCAAACACTCATATCTAAGAAGTTGTGTTTTTTTTTTTTTTTTTTTTTTCCCCCAAGTATGAGAAGTTAAAATCAGGAACACAATCAGTGGAGCGTAAAAGAAAAAAATGTTCGGAAGCTCATTACAGCTGCAGGAATAACACATAATTTAGCTTCAGACTTTTCTTTTCTTTTTTTTTTTTATCAGACACAAACAATATTTATTCTACTGCTCTTTGGCACAACATGCTTTAGGATACGCTCTGCTAATCAAGTGTTCATGCAAATGCTGCAGAAAAGTGCTCATTGAAAAGTTTAATACTGTATTATTCTGAATATTTAAATACAGTGATTCATTATTAATTGTACAGATAAATGTGCTTTATAACTGAAAATATCTAGGCCCCTACCTAGATTCTTTCCATTTCAGAGGTGGTCTCTTTTTGTGGGGGCTTTTACACTGTGCATACTCTTGACATTGGATTGGGTGTTAAGTGTTTTCATAGGAATTTAGCACATTAAAACCACAAGCTCAGTTTTAATTAACATTATTGATTTGCAGTAATTTTACTCCCCCATGCTTACTATGCGCCATTTATCCTAAATTAATGATGGGGGGGAAATTGACATGAGGAGTCAGCAGAGCACAGGGATTATGTGTCCATGTCAAGCAGAAATAAATGGTAAAACGAGCGCGGCGGATGTGGGCTGTGGAGGAAAAGCGAGCCTCTTACCCAGGTTCCCAGTCATCAAATAGGCATTGTGGAAATCCTTCATGCCCAATCCAACGATGTGGATGAATTCCTCTATGACCTGCATGAGTTCCACTGCTCCAGGATAGATCTGGAAGAGATAAGAAGGCGAGATGACACTTTCAATCTCAAATCGGAAATAGTTGGTTAAACTGGGGGATTGAATAGTGAAGCTGAAAGAAAAAAAAAATGGAAAAGTTAACAAGTCCTGGAAACTGTTTGGTTACTGGAAATACAAAATAAATAAGAAAAATGTAATTTGATTAAAAAAAAATAAGCCTCTTGCAAACAGTGTTAGGGATTAACTAATTATATATAAAAACAGTATAAGAATGTGAATCATGAAATTACACAATCACTGCACTTGCAACAAGTTATAATTCCCATAAAAAATCTATTTAATTAAGAGTTGTTGATTAAACGGCATGTGGTTATAAAGTAACTCTGGTGCTGCCTTCATGTTGCTTTTCACTTTTGTAAAAATAATTATTTTCCTTCTAAAATCCAGTAAGTGACTAATATTATAGGCAATTACGCACTTAATATATGTTTAAGATCAAAAATAACACACTGGTCTTTTTTTTTTATTTAAATTTTTTTTTTCTTTTTTTAGAAATAATCTGCCTCAGATAAACTGCATTAAATTGTGCATATTTTAATAAAATGAATTAAGAAAAAACATGACAAAAACATTCTGGCTACTTAATGTTTTCAATGTATATTCTAAACTTTTTTTCCAAACATATGTAGTGGTTTATGTACTTTTATACAATAGAATTATACATTTTCCACTAGAAAAATCTTGTAAAGTGAATGTATTGCAGTGTTTTGGAGTAAATCTGGTATCTGGGTAACATTCCCCTTGAGTAAAATCCATTCATTCATCACTTCTCAGACGTAGACCATAGTCAACCAGCCCTTTTGACTTACTTTTTATTTATTCGTGACTAAATCACAGAGTTTCAACAGCTTTACTGAGGAGGTATTTCACTTGTAGCCCTGTGTAATCTAAAACTAATGCAATTCTTATTTTTATGCATATTGAAAACCTGACAACAGTGTGATCTATAATATATTAATTATATATGAAAATAACCCCCTAATCATCAGTCACAATAAAGAAAAACATGTGGAAATGTGTTGCATTGCTTACATTCTACATTTCTCATTAAAAAATGTGATTAAACTATCTCTCTAGTATCCACCCCAGAGCTATGAGCAGTGTGTTTGCACACAGTTGCTGCTTGGCCTCTCCTCTGAAAAGCACTGCCAAGTTGAGGGTTATTTCCTGGGTTCATGTGCTACTTTGTGAACATCAGCAGTCAGCGAGAGAATGCAGAGACAGGAATTCAGCACCACGGACAGCGCCGTGGCTCGACCAGTAACTCTGCTGGTCTGATCAGCATGGCTCTTTCCTCCAACTCGATAAATCAAAGGCTCCCTAATCCAATAACTGACCTTACAGAAATTGGACCGTTATCCTGGCTGCTGATCTGATGTGATGGGACAGATCTAATAAGAGGCTTTGATTTTGGAGCCACCAGTTTTGTCCCGTGACTCAAATAATCCAACACTGATTGTAGGACTGTGTAGTTTTTCCATATAGCAGGATGTGTTCCCCTTACTCCCCCAGCTCTTTCATGATAATATTACTCATAGAAAACACTGATGTAACAACATGTAAAAATGTCAGTTACAGAAATGTTTCGTGTCGGGCAAATATTACTGCAGAAATCTGTGAGCACACAATGATGATGTCGGGCAATTAGAAAGGTCTTTGAGTGGCATTTAGCAATTAACACCTCACTCTGGGTTGATATTCAACAAACACCCGAGGCAGGTATTTCCCTCCTCTGTAACACCTTGTTTTTTGTGTGTTTGCACATGCCTCTACATGTGCCAGTGCTAAGCCAGGCAAGCGGATCAGTGATGCTGAAGTTGAGAGCCTCTGACACAGCAGAGTGAAAGCCATAGTGGGGGAGAAAAGCACATCACGTCGCCCCTTCCGGCATGTCTGACGCACAGTGCAGTCATGCTCATTCTGCTGGTCTCCATGGCAACCATGAGATGTGAAGGCAGCGCAAGGAAATGGCTGCAGTGGAGGTTCTGTAGACAGAGCTCTTCCTTTCCTTGCCATGGTAACAGTGACAGGAGGTGAATATATAGTGATCTCTGCACGGAGCCAATTCTACCACCAGTAAAACCTCATAGTGAGGTGTTTCATGTGAGCTTTTTCTGTGTTCACACAGCACACAGTGTGTGGGTGCTGTGGAAACTGAGCTCAGAACACTCATTAATTCAAGAAAAGCCAGCAAGTGAGAAAAATGTATTACTGTGAAGTCCAAGCATCGTCTGCTTAAATCAGATGACACTGCTAAGTCAGTGTCCACTTGGTGGAGTGCTAAAAGTAAAGCAGCAGCCTCAGATAGGCACATTAATAACTACAAAAATAATTAACCTTGTCATATATCTCTTCTGGGTGTTCAATCACAGAAAACTTTCTCTTTTTCTATATTTTCTTTGATCTCTCAGCCTGACTTGCGCTGACGTATTCTCTCTGATGAAACTGCTTATTTGAGTTCTTCCTACCGACAACCTACCTTTGGGTCTGCCAAACTGAAGCTGCAGTGGGTAAACATCTAATTATTGCCCGCAGAGACAGCCAGGACTGGCACTCCTGGCAGAGTTTGAACTGTCTATATTTCCTACCATCTTTAGTTTAAGTGCAGCATGGAGAAACAGAGACAAAAAAGAGATCTGACGGTTTTTAAGACACCCCCTCCGTCATATGTCAGTGCAGGTGATACCTAATTTAAGTCAATTTACCAGTGAAGATGACAACAGAGCAGATGCCCTCTGCAGACTCACAGTCATCACAGATGGTAACTCTGTCAGGAGTCTGGATGTGCGTGATTTCAGGGTTCAAGTTGTCTCAGACACCAGTGGCAGTTTCAAAAACAAGAGTTGCCACCTCTCAGGCTGAGAGATGTGTCCAACAGAAGATGTAGCCAGAATCCATTCTCCATGTATAAACATAGGGTTTTGATTTTTTTTTAATCTACAGTATAGTACTGCAGAGATGCAGTTGTTTACTGCTCAATTTATATTTAAATTTGAGGCTGTGTTATGTTTATTTAGCTATCTGCTTTTAATTTAATTGCTTATCCTTAAGGTTCTGCCTTAAAAATAACAGCAAGACAGACATGGATAGATGAAGTCTGAATTTTAACAGAAATAGTATAAGTAATATCATGTACAAAAGTGCTTCTGTCCTATAATTAAACTTAAGTTATGGTTTAATCCCAGTTTGTGTTGAATAATGTGCGTGCAGGAGGAATGGGTCTTGCAGTGTTAATGGTTGGACAGTGTCTGCGGCAGTGCTGCTGCCACCAAGTGGAGGTCTGCAGAACTATCTCTTAAAATGAGGCCAGATGTCACATTTATGAAATGACCTCCATGAATGGTTCATGGGAGTATAATGCTATATCATCACCCACCTGACCTGTAGATATGATTTGTCTGTATTTTTGAGAAACTCAGCATATGTGAAGTAACTTTAATTATTTACTGAGTGTACTGTGAAGTGCTTACCTTTTGTGCATCCTCCCATTTCTCCTTATTCTCTTCTTCTAAGAGGTTGCTGATGATTTGAAAGAAGTTCTGTGGAAATGATGAAAAAAACAAACAAACATGTAACACACCCACACAGAAGGATTACAGCCACTGCAACAAGATGCCTTTTTGCAACATGACATATAAGCACTATGTACCCAGAGCCTGTTCAGAATAATGTTGCATTTCTGACTGCACAAAGTCAGGAAATTTTTACAACAGAATCATGATCTCTGTAGGAGATAATAACACCCCAGGAAATTTACTACTGAATCCACATATGGTAGCCATCTGAAAAAAGAAATTTGTGCATCAGCTCTGAGAAAAACACACCTTGAACCCCCCGCAGCTTGCAGCAAACACTTAATGCAAGAAGGGAGAAGCACAAGCTGCAATCAGGAAAAAAAAAAGATGAAAGAGAATGTTTGAGCAGCTGTGTGGATTGTCTTGTTCGGCAGCAGAGAGCAGGGGCTGCTTGGGGTGCATGCCTGCAGTAGTAATAGGACCCCTGTCTGATCTTTAGCCTTGTTATTTCGTCTGGTCTACAATGTGCCTGAGGGAGTGGCTCTCTCTCTTGACACAGGCTATCTTGTTTTCTACTTGAATGCTTATGCTCCCTCTGGTGGTAATGTGCCCACTTTAACACTGCATTAGCGCAGAGACACATAGAGGGGGCGGGCTGGCTGAATGCTCTCCTGTCTGCCCACACACACTATAGCGCTCTTATAATAACCAGAGACAGGATGCTTTCCTCATATCATAGATTTTCTATGGGGGTAAAATGGCTGAATGAGACCCAGGTTGCCCATCCATGGTTGACACATTGGGATTTTTATACAGCTGCAAATACCTCACATCTAGTGGAAATGAAATATATCTGTATGAAACCAGTTGCAAAAAAAGCTTTCTTATTATTTTGTGATCCAAATACCACTGCACAACGTCAGTTCGGCACTAAATGAGGAGAACATTGTGATGATTTAATTACTAGCTGAACTTCAAGTTGTACAGTATTCCAATTTAATCCTACCACATTCACAATATACAGCTCAAACTATGATCTGGCATCTCTGATCATGTTATCTCTTGTCAGATTTTATTGCAGACCTACTTTTCTTAAACCTAAAAACTAAAAAACACAAACAAACAGACAAAAAAAGCACTGGGATTGAGGATAACATTTTAGATTTAAATAAATTTACAAGTCATCACATGGTTTAATGTGCTATGGATCTTTTGTACGCTATCAAAGCAGAATACAGGCAGGTCAGGCTCAGACTTGGGAAGATATCCTCATCCTCTACCAGTTTTGTAGAGTAATTAACAAAAGCATGAAAGCACAAATAACTAATGCAGATTTTTAACATGCAGGACAGCACAAAGAAGCTTGAGAAGAGGGTATTTGGAAATCACATGGCTCTAAGGACATAAATTATCTTATTGGTGATGGAGGTGGAGCTTTACTGATAATCTCCATCATCCTATTGGCATAAAGAGGATCAAGACTGCAGTCAAACCCAGCATGATGAGATGACACAGCTTAGCATGTGGAGGAGATCTAAGATACAATAGAATATAGCTTGTTTTTTGTTTTTTTAGTTTTGTGCTAATTCAGATATCTTGGTGATTTCTTTCAGAGATAGCGGTGAACATATATCACAAAGTTCACGCCTTTTTCCCTACTTACTTGTACGTCATCTGAAGAAGGCTCATAGCTGGCCCTCTTGAAGGTTTCTGTCACATTGCGGAGGATCTCGACAGAAGACAGGAGGTCCCCGGCGTAGAAGTTTCTCCGTTGGGTTAGATCAAGCAGGTTTTTCGTGACCTGGGACATCCCATCCCCCGCCAGCATCCTCTGGCCCTTTGCAAGGTGCCCCTGAACCTCCAAAAACAGGAGAAGAAGGAACTTGGGGTATCGGTGTCCTCTGCAACTTCGTGTGATAAACACTTAGCTCCACATTGGAGTAAATGGAGTGCAAAAATCAGGAAGAAAGACTCTACTCTCGATGGCCCTTTATGTGACACTTATGTCTAAGCTAGGCCGAAATGTATTCTGCCTTGCGGATGTTTTGAAATGAGCCAATATGAATAAAAGAGTTAACTGGAGCAGAAGACGCGCATTTAGGCAGAAATTGCACAGTAAAATGACATTTCACATCATTGCACAGGGTCTATGTCCATAAATACACGTTCACAGGTGCAGCACTATATGTGCTTTCTCAGCTCTACTGAATTATTTTATTTTTAACAGTGATGGAGGGTTACCCAGATTATCTCTTCTAGTAGGTGTTACAATTGTATTTCAAGGATAAAGGCAAACACAATAAGGTAACATTTTATTTAATACAGCTCTTTTAAATGGGCTTTGAGACAGATAAGAAGGGTTTGTATTACCCTCATACACGGGAGAAAAATCAACAGAAGGTTATTTTAGCCCAAAAGGGGAAAAAAAAATCACTCTATTAAAAGGGAGCTGTAACCATTTTCTAACTTGGTTCGATGTTCACTTTATGTTGCAGACTGAACAATCAAAATTGTACTCTTAATATATTGCAAGGGAGGAGCAGTACAGTTATTCAGTTGCTCTAAAAGTACATTATAGTACATGTTCAATGACAAACTTCACTAGGTGTTTTGCAATATAAAGATAAGCAGAGATGAAAAGAGAATGAGAGATGAAAGTCTAAATCAAACACTTTAAAGACTTGGAAATTCTTTACACACAGAAAAATGAAAAAATTAGTATTTTAATTTGCTCCACTATTGAAAGTGGTTAATCTTTGGCTGCAGTGTGATGATAATGGGGGATAGGGAAAACACTAGGGAGGTAATTTATGATGCATTGGAAACAGAGGCTGTGAGAGGTAGCTGACTTTGCACCTACTGATTGCTGCAAGTATCTGAATTCATTTGTTATGCATCGAGCATAGCTGGGCTGCTCCCAGAAGGCCATACCGCGGTGATCCAAAGAGCAGCGTCGACTAGTGGTGCCTGTAGACGGGAAGGAGACAGCGACAGATTTGGAGAGGAGAAGGCGCGGGGGAGGGATAAGAAGGGAGATGAGGATGCAGGCGTTGAGAGTGCAAGGGGGTTGTGGGATTAAGACCAAAGGAGGGGGGAAAAGAAAGGCAGATGGAAGTGGTGTGGGGGGAATTGGAAACAGGAAAAGCGAAAGGGGAAAAAAAAGAAGGAAGAGCAAGAAAGATATATGAATTCTTTTCAGACAAAAAAAAAATCTCTGTTCTGTTTTTTCAGTTCTTGTTGCCCATCAAACCTGCAATTCATAATTTGTAACAGTATTTACCTGTTATAATATCAATAGCATATTCATACCTATATTTATAAAAGCACAATTTCAATTTTCAGAGCAAAAAAGAAGACATGATGACATTGTGATATAACATGGGACCATAGAAGTTGCTGTTTGAACTACCAATGCAGATAGAATAATTATAATGTTCACTTGATGCGATTCCTTTTTAGTGCAATTGCTACAAGCAACGTTATTTAAAGTAATATAAATACTAAAATAAGATGATTAATTTTGCCTAAATTTAAGTTAGGTCTCACTATTACGATAATGTATACATTAGCTTCATGGTTTGCGTAAGAGACTGGTTATATCACAGTAACCTTGAGTGAATCTGAAGCGTATTAATAACTTAGCTCTATGCTGGATTACTGTTTTGCAAAATGGAATGCAAATGATGAAATAATTATGCAGTGTGGCTGAAATACCGCCTCATTAATGTTCCTGTGACAGGTGACCAAATGAAGCAGGCTGTTACACAGGATGAAATTAAAATTGCAAAATATTTTGCGTAGTTGTTGTAGACCCGCATTGATTTTAGATTTAATTGAATGTTACATGTTCTATCTTTAACATATGCACATTAATCCAAAATACAGTAGTGGCCTATGTGTCCAGGCACGTGCTATATTTCAAGCTGCGATGACTGTCAGGCATATAAACATTGATCCAAAAAGATAAGAACCACCCAATATCCACCCACATAGCAATACACATCCAACATAGGGGTCTAACATCACACCTTCCCAGCTGTCGACCCGGTGGAGTGTACTTCACACGTCACCCCACGGCGCCATCACAGGTGCTTGACATCCTCAGGAACACTCCCACAGTATAAAACATTTCCCCTGGCGTACGTGCTTCATATGAACCTTCACTATCTCTTGTTCCCTTTCTCTCCCTTTCACACTCTAACACATACAGACAGAGATCACAAACCACACCCCCCTACGCCCACTTCATCCACAGCCTCTACCTGGTAATATGCACCGAAGCCATGGGTGCACACAAAATGCTGGGAGCGCCCATGCAGCACCATGAGACAACCCAGAGGCTAGGGGGAGAAACCCACTGCTTTACACCCCACTGAGCATCTGTCTCCCTCCAAACCAGCTCCACCTGGGTGATTTTATTTACCCCCGTATTCCTGGCCCATAAGGTTGTCAACTCACAAAAGAACCATCATGGCATTTCTTTAAGCACCTCCCAAGCCTCGAAAACATAAGAAAGGGAGTGAAATGTGTCTATGATGACTCCATACTCATATTAAGGATTCAAAGCAGTGTTTTGGCCGTGACACTCCTAAAGGTCACTTTGAATTGAGAGACCGTGTGTGCTTTAAGTGAAGTTTGGCAAAAACATGAACTGCAGTGACAAGAGGTCACATACAAGGACTGTTGTAAAAGGTAAATTTCTCCATTGACAGATGTGAATCATTTTTGATATAGCTACTGAAGCAGGAAATCACTTTAAATCAAAACTTACAAAAAACATGTTTTTAGTGATGGAAGGTTTTTGATGTAGTGGTTGGTTTCATTTTAACATGATGGTACAACTTTAATGAGAATTCTGGTGTGATAGAAGACATAAACGACCCAAGGCCACAGTCAGTTTAATTGGAGATGCCCAGTCTGAGATTTTTTTTTGTATTCATTCATTAAAAAAAAAAAAAAAAATCTATAATGCAATGTCCTTGTGGACTTAAAAGTGCGTACAACAAAATTATTGCAACTTTATGGGACTGTGTATGTGTATATGTGTGTGAGTCCAGGGGGAAGCTACTTTTATATGCTGCTATAATGTGTATGCCACAGCACATTCTACTTTTTATTCCTGTTTCTACACATCATTGAACACCTTTACCCAGATGTAGTGATCAGTGAGTCCCAGTTATATTTTTATCAATCAAGAATAAATCACACTGTCAAAACCATTTCATGACAAGAGGTAAAACTATTTTATTACAACTTTATGGGCTATAGTTTATTTGGAAATAATTATTAGACGGCTTAACATTTTTTAAAATGGAAATACAATATTGATATTCTGTTTGATGTTAGTGTAAATAGATTGTATATGTGTTACTTCTCATTCATAAAAGAATGTAATACAGCTTTTATTACATTTAGTCTTTAAATATGGCCTCAGCGCTATTTTGGCTAAGTATATTATTCATATTTGACCTAAATCACTTTTATTTGTTATTTTATTTATTTATTCAATCTTTATTTTACCAGGTAAAATCAATTGAGAACAGCTTCTCATTTACAATGATGACCTAGTAGTTTGAACTTGGTACTACTGTGTAAAAAAAAAAAAAAAATTCATTGTTTTTTTTTTTTTTTTATTATGTCATGCATATTTGCATTAGTGTCCTGTGCACTACTGTCTGAATACTATTTTCTCTCACACCAATTTGTATAGTTTATAGTTAAAAAGCCTCTTAAACCATATAATTTTATTCTATATTTTATATTTTTATTCTATAGTACATGAGAGCTAAGGATGAGCTGTAGTCTGCTTCATTGTTTGTGTGCATAAGGATGATTTTGATTATCATGTTTAACGGCATGTCTGTATTCAGTTGAGCATATATTTTTTTTTATAGAGGTTTTATAGTATCTATAGATGATAGGATCAACCAGGGTCAGTGAAATCAACACAAGGTTCTTTCTGTGATTCTACACCGTACTGTCATCTGTCCTTGCATCATCCGTGATATATGTAGAGTAGGCTGAGTATGAAATATAGGTCAGTGGATAGTGTAGTTGATGAAAACCAAGGCCATTTCCCTCTCAGGCATCAACTTGTCGCTGTCCAGTTTCACAGAGTCCTCGAAAATACTACAGAAAACACTTGCGCGAACATGAAGATGGTACAAAAACACCCTATTATTATAGTGCGACCATCAGCATGTTGGTGCTTCACATTGGTGTCACTTAAAACCTTCACAAGCATCAATCGTACACTAAACATGTGAGTATTTATAGTATTTATTTTTGGATATTTATTACAAGTCACTGTGCTATTGTCTTTAATTGTTTTTATGCTGCTTTTATATATTTCTATACTCTTTTATTTTATTTATAAAACACACTGAGATCAGGATCTTATTTTCAAATGTGACCTGTTCAATACCAAATCACAAAGACATACATGTAAAATAAACAATGTAGCTATAAAAACAAATACATAAAACAATAAATACTGCTTATATATTTGATTTTTTTGTATCTATTTATTTTTCTGTCTATCTGAACACTGCAAATAAAAAACTGCATTCATTCAAAAGGGTGATATATTGTTTATTGGTACAGCATCATTTTTCTCTACTTTAGTCTGCCAAGAGTTTTCTTAATAGCTTGTGATTCAGTTGCTATGATTGTTCCCTCTGTCAGGTGGGGACTTGAAATATAATTGATAATTGAGCTCATGTGGCATTCATTATCCTGGCACATAAATAACAGAGCATGACCTTTATAGCTGTAAAACTTTTTTTTTTTTTTTTTTGGAAAATAATTAGTAACCCCAGGTGTCATTGGATTAAAGACTGCATGTTGAGTACTGATAAGAAGCACAGTAAAGGGTATTAGGTTATTTTATATAAAATATATTAAAAAAAACAACACTTAAAATAGTACAAAAATTACATTTATGTAAATATATAGCTTGGAATTAAGAAACAGAAGGATGTTTTTTTTTTTTTTTTTTTTTTTTAGCAATGTGTGTTGTGTTTTGCTGAACGTGCTTCCTCTTTTCAACGTTTTACCCTTTATTTGAGCCTATCCTGTACGTATCCTCCCCTCTTGCTTCCTCTGTTCTCGCCTCTGGTGGCAGTTGTCATCTACAATGACCGAGGCGGTGCTGACACCCCTGCACTGGGTACCGGGTTCTTATGATGACCTTGGTGACGACGGTGACTACAGCTGAGTAAGCACTGATGCCCCTAACACATTTGGACGTTTCCCTCGTCGCGTTCTTCTAGCATTCATCTTGTACGTTTTGTCATGTTGCATTGCAGATCAATACTTTCCCTTTGTCTTTTCCGCTCTCTCTCACTCGCTGTTAAATGCGCAGTTTGTCCCGGTAGCAGGAATTCAGATTTGTGTATCTTTTCATATTGTTTCTTATAACTGGTTTTGTGAGTATAACCTTGATCTAATTACAAGTCAGAGGTTAGGAGGTTTTTGCTTCATGTGTTGTTTCATAATGTGAGTTGGTGAAGCCTACTGAGACTGAATCTGTGATTAATGACTTTACAAATAAACTTGACCCAACCTGAACTATTGTCCATCATGGCCTGTGGTCAGTGCCGGCGTTGGCAGTGGACCGCACTATGCTAAAACATGAAATATGTCTGCTATTCATTATTATATACCCTTTTTATCACAACACTGGTCTTGTGTTGTGCCAGACAGTAAAGGTCCCATTTCTAGGTTCAGATGTATTCACAATGAACTGAGCTCTCACATACTGTAAATGTGTATAACTCTAGTTTATGCTTATTTAATACTGCACAGTACCAGTGGATTAGCTCATTGCATGAAGTCAGAAAGTGTCTGACCTGCATCTGACACTGTTCTATGGGGGTAACATATTCAAACGGTAAACGTGTTAGATCTCCTGCATTATATAGAAAGGGAAAACGGCACAAAACACAAGCAGGAAATGGCTTCTTAATGACAAACTGTTATTGGCTATTAAAGTAATGTCATGGCATAGAGCTAATGTCATGCTAGTAAATCTTCAAGTGCGTAACTCTGCCTCAGGTAAGCCATCTGTGAACGACAGTGTGTGTTTACTACTACGTCTAGTTTGCCAGTTAGTAATTTTATGTGTATGGAAGAAATGTCAATTCAGAGACACAGACAGTTTAAAGTTTTACAACAGCTGACTGTGTATTTTTTGGTTTAAAGCAGCCAGAAACAGCTCTCTGTCTTGTATTTGTTATCAAACTGGTATTTAAAAGAGCAAGTATCCTGCATTATAGAAACACTCCTTGCACTTGTCTTGTCTATACCTGCTTTTTTTTTTTTAGGTGTGAGTGCTCTCTTGCTGTTAGAAAGCTTACATCCTCTGCTTTAATGCTCTCTCCCCTGTGCTGATATTAGCACTTGTGCTGAATGTGTAATAACAGACCTTGCTATATTTTTCTTCAGTAGTCCTCTGACCATTTCTTTCTAGCCTGTGCACAAGCTCCAGACTGATGGCTATAACCATCAGTAACACTGATGCATGTGGAAATGGGATAACTGCAGTTTGAACCAGTATATATTCATTATCGTGACGTTATTGTTATGATACAACATGCAAGGAATAGACCAGAAGAAAAAAGTGATGCAAAAAGTGATGTGATGCAACTTTTCGAGTGTCATGAATGAGCATTTTTCACTATTCCTTTTCGTTATTTTAGTATAATCTTTAAATTTTTTACAAGTATGCCTTTTTAGATGAGTTCGTCTAAGTCCCATCGGATGGTCCACCCACTTGTATTCTGTCCTTTATGTCTCTCAAAACCTAAACAGCCACTGGCGACCGAAAATATCTACTGGTTAATTTTTAATAACTTTAGAACCACTAATCCTATCAATACATTTTAATAATTCAGGTGAAATACAGTTTCTCTGCTTTTCTGCAGCATATGACCCATTAGGATCTTCAGAGGCTCCGTAGTGAATGCGGGAACACCATCACCTTATGCAACATTGATTCACCAGTAAAACCATGAAAATTAAAGAACTGCATTGATTTTATGTAAACTAATGTACTAAATGTACTATATATTTTTTGAAAAAGCCACTTTTTATATCATATGATATAGCCTAATATATAATAACCTTTGAATTTAGTCAGAGCTCTTGTGAACACTAACATATTCAGTGAACTAAATGTAATAAAATGCCAGATTTTCAGTGAAATATGCAAAATGCAAAGGATAATATTTTAATAATGAGTAAATAATCATGTTAAATGTAGAGAAAAAAAATGTTAAAGTTGCCTTAAAGTCTTAAATGGTTCAAGGAAAAGCACAATTAAAATCAGGCTTATACGAATTCAAATATATACGTTGACCACATAATTCCACAACTCTAATGAGTGAATACTTTGTTAGACATAGCTCTTACCTGTGGCATTTGGGGGACATCTGTTAAAGGCCAGTTCCCCTGAAGGTGTCCGTCTCCACACCATTGACACTGCATAGTCCTCGGGACAAATCTCATATGGTGCTGAAAAGCAAAGTGCATCAAATGCTACTACATCGAGGCAAAGACTTTTTCAGCATTTCCAATATGATGCAAGAATTTCTTCACATTGCATACAAAGAAGTATGGAAATATAGGAGATCAAAGCTGTATAGTTGGAAAGTGAATATTAACATTCTGTTTAAGGAATTTTAACAAAATGTACCTGCACTGCTTCACAATATTCATAGAAAATGTTGAGACTATATGTATTATCTGGGGAGTTCTTGTCTGTTACTAGTTTTTTAATCTGTATCATGTACTTCTCTCTTTCGCAGCCTCTGTGCCACTCAGATAAAGGTCTTGCGGAACAATTATCCTCTGACTCACCTGGACAGCGTTGGTCACTGCATTTGCGAACTTCCTCTCCGTTACCATCACACTGTTGCCCGGTGACTGCTGCACCCTGACACACCCGAGCTCGCCTCTGCCATCCGCCATCACAGGACTTAGAGCAGCCGCTCCACGGACCCCAAGGATTCCACTGGCCGTTTGCTAGAACAGAACCATTCATGGTTAGACAATCTGAGAGGCATCCAACGTTTAACAAAACCAGCAGAATACCAAGTGAGGTAATACATCAACATGTGCATTTGTGTTCTCGTTTAAGCTTTTTCACTGTAGTGTCACATCATACATATATTCTCTGAACGTATTTATTCTTGTGGCAATCCAAAGAAAAAAGAAAAAAAGAACAGGGCTTCTTTGAGTAATCACAAGATGTGTGTGTGTGTGTGTGTGTGTGTGTGTGCGCGTGTGTGTGTGTGTGTTTTATGGCTACAGAGGCTCTTCTGTGAGTGGTAATTATTCGTCTTACTTTGCCAATATTAAAACACAGTTATGCTGAAGTTTCCGAAACCAGCAGCATGTGTTATGCCCTTGTAATGAACACTGTTAAATTGTGCATTAGACAAAAAAAAACAGATGCTCCCCTTCAGCCATGTAGTAAATCACATGCCCTTGTCTGAACGGAAAGGTACAATACCCTGTGAGCAGGAAACACACTCCATTCTTGTTTTAACCTACACTTACCCCTCCTTCACATATACAGGGCTGTTTTGTGTCCTACAACTAACCTCTGTCAGCGTTACATCCAGAAGAAAGAAAAAACCAAAAAAAATATTGTGACCTGTTGGCTAAAACTATTGGCAACACATTGATCAAATCCCAGCAGATACTGACGAGCAGTGAACACTATTCCTCCGACAGATGTATTTGTGTGCGAGTCAAAGTGCTCACAGTGCAAGCAATCATTTGTCTAATAATTTAGCATGTGCATGTTGTATTTAAGCACATTTACTTGGTTAGATTTTGAACTCATTTTTTATTTTTGTTTCAGGATGTACTGCTAGCGGTCATGGCCACCGTGCTGATTTGGTAAGTGATGGATAACACTGAGCTTTGTGTCAGCTGTGCCGTGCGGTGGCTCCACAATGTTTGATCCTTCTTCACCTTGCAAACAGAAATAAGAATTGCAAATAGGTAGGCCATATTAAATGAATAAACTGCATAATGCAACCTCCCTCTGTGAAGAAAACAACAGTATCCATGGGATCCTTATCATACAAACAAATATAATATTCACTATGCATTTACAAGGATACGCCAAGGTGTAGCACTACTTTAGTGGCCCAAGAGTACGTAAGGATGATCGACTATTTATGCCACGTTTCCTGTACCTTTTTGAGTGGACTGTCTTTGCCACACACATGACAGTGAAATGCAAAAATAACCAAAAAAAAACAACCAAACAAACAAAAATAACATCCCGTTGTTTCTACACTGCTGCAGTAAAAATTGCATCAGGAGATTATGAGAGTGCTCAGGCCCTTCATATGATCAGACAATTCAAAGCCTGATGGAGACCACTAAGCTGACATCTTTGAGCCTCTAATACATCTATGATGTTGACAGACGGTTTGGACAGCTAACCCTGAATTATGTGAAAGGCATACAGTATGTCTAACTGGATTTTACAAATCCAATTGATAGAGCATGGTTTTAAACATTATTCTTGATTCTTACAACACAGCTTTGATTTCCGCTGCAGAGCTTTTCAGTATGCAAGTGAAAGAGTGAAATGGTGCTGTAAATCAGGCTGCATATTGATAATCTGAAGTTGAAAATAACGCTAGTAGTTTTGACTCTGATGAACACATAATGGGCTGTTTCTTCCTGTTTCTGTCTTTTCCCTGTTTCAATTCATAATTTTGAATTTAGACATCAAAGCGGATACAGAATTAAGAGGCTCAGGATTTTACCTGTGCAGTCAGGATTATGGCACTCTCTGCTTTCTGCCCAGTGACCGCGACACTCAGATCCCCCATGGGCGGCCGCTGAGCACTGCCTGGTCCTCTGCTGAGTGCCATTGGCACAGGTCACCGAACAATCGCTCCAAGAGCTCCACTCCTGCCACTGTCCGTCCACTGAGGCACCAACCACAACCCAACAAGCATGTCCCAAGTGAAGGGAAAAAGAGGGCAGACAGAAATGGGAGGAGATATTCACATCACTATTCTGTCTCAGATTGAAGCCAATAAAACAGACATTAAGTAAAAAGCAAAGAATTACATGAAAACCGGTGGATTTGGAAAACTGTATTAGCTGGGTTTCTGCTTTAATTTTCTTCAAGGTAAATTTTTTTAATTGCTATAAGCGAAAGGGAAATAAACTATTAAAGTGATTTGAACAAATATTCAAATATGATGATTCAGATTATTCAAATATGAAAGCTTAGAGTGCTCGAATTATTTGTTAGCTGCCTTCCATTTTCCCTGTCAGGGCAGAGGAAAAGCCTCTGGGATTGAGTGGTTTTCAACTGAGTCTTTTTCCAGTGCAAAGCTAACATTTACTGTGTGGAAAAACTCATCATCACTAATCTGCTTACCATTCACAGGCAATTGTGGGTAAGTGATTTTGACGTCAGTATTACAGTATGGACTCTCAACAGGGTTTCCTAAACCGTATTAGAGTGTAAGCAATGTTACTTTAAATTTACCACAGTAACCGTGCTTTCACTCTGCTTTTACTCACCTTTAATCATTACATTGCTCTAAATAAGGTAAACTACTAGTTTATGAATCAGTTTGATGATTTTTACATCTCACAATCATCATGCCTTGAGGGTTATTTTTTAGTACTCTTAAATATATTCAGACAGCAGACAGAGGATACCTGGGCATAGGGCTATGTTGCAAAGCTTAGTCTGGGTCTCAGGTCCATCACAGGCCCTGCCTCCATGCTGGGGAGGGGCACACATCCTAGTCCTAGTGCGGTGACCTCTGCCACATGTGAATGAGCACAGACTCCACGGTGACCACTCCTCCCACACACCGTGTACTGCGGGCACAGAAAGGGGCGTCAGGTCTAATCGATGTCTCTGTTTATGCTATAGCATAAACAAACTGATAACAAACTGCACTGAGCCATAAATGAAATAAAATCAATTGAAGTAATTAGCAACAGAACTAATGTAAATGAAACACTGAGCACACAGACAGTGTGGGGCTTCTCAGACACAAGCTTTAGTCAAATCTGTTCATTTTAGACTAGTCAAAATATACTATACGCAGGTATTTCATATCCATTAAGAATGCTGCATACAGTATCAGAGAAATGTACACAAGCTAGGACAAGAACACTGGCTCCCTTTGCCAAAATGATGGAGAGCTGCAGCAGATCTGCACAAATTCACTCTGTGATGAGTCTTCTTGGTTGACTGGGACTCTCACTGCAGTGGACCTCCAGGTTAATGTGAGCCGACATTGATCTGCCATTAAACCAACATACTAATTATGACTATAGACAAAGCAGACAGCTTTGATCTAGACCTCTGAGCACCCAGCCACATCTCGCACATCTCTAACGGTAATGAAATGGCCATTTGATGCAAATATCAAGCCAAACGGCCAGCGTCCAAAAAGAATGAATATGAAAGGATATTCTGTGATAAGCTTCATATCTTGATCCCACGTTGCAACAGCACATCTGAGCTACAAATGTCTTGCAACTTAGTTTAGTCTAAAATCATCCAAAATCCCATGTGCCATCCAATTCTATTATTTTGTTTTAATACTGTGCCATTCTAACATTACTTGTCAGTTTTAGGTTAAACCAAAAGATAAAAAAAGACAGAAAACAGTGACACTTATGACTCCATATGGTTTCGATTTTGGCAAGAAATATTTCCAATCTTCACCTGTTTTGACTTCTCTTTGTATGTTTCTTGTTAATGCATACACATTGTCACTGTACTTAAGGTTGACATATGTTTCTATTAACCATCGGCCAGTGAAAAGCATCAGTTGTCTTGCATCTTCATTTTGCATCATGGTTTGTGTGTAAGCTTAACTGGGTTCTGGTCGACAGATGGTAAGTCTTTACTGTGGAAGATATTTGCTGCCGGTCCAAACATTTACTTTGAAAGGGGAAAATATGGAAATCTGAGGAGCCAACAAAAGTAAGACACGGCCTGTCTTGTCTGAGTTCTCACAGAGTGCACATAGTGACAGGAAAAGATGAACACACTTTTTCCAAAGTGCAAAGGTTTAACCTCTGACATTAATTTCTAAAGCAAATACTGTTTAGTTTTCACAGCTGTGTGATGCGTTTACTGACCAAAAGTGACACATAAGGTAGTAAATTCAATATGTCATGAATTTAGAAAGCCTTCGTATCAATTCCTATAGAAAGACTATTATCAATCTGATCATTTTCAACAGTTGA
>JAPSES010000097.1:11899061-11910696 GCA_029822895.1 Maxillicosta whitleyi | reverse complement strand
AGCTCCCTCCCTCCCCACCCCACCCCCCCCTGCACACCCGGAAAAGAAAAGAAAACAAAATGAAAGTAAAAATGTGTAAGCCATCAGAAAGCCACAGAGGAGGGGGTCATGGACATAACATGCTATTGATCCACAGTTTCCTTAGCGACTTGTCATCTTGTCAGTTTTTTTTTTTTTTCTTTTTTGGTTGACCCATCCCAAAATATTGTGAGCTTTTTGTAAAATTAGACAAATGTATTCTGAGCTGTATTTATTACAAATGCATGCCCTCTTTGTTTCCCGTGAAGGGACAAAGAGACAATGAGTACAATGTTCTGAAGCCACACTGAAGAAAGTGATGCGAGCAAAACTTTGCATCAGGTGTTTTGAGTTTCTTTTTCCTTTTAACGTAAAAAAAATACACACATATCTGCTTTGTCAAAATAGCTCGAGCAAATTGTCTTGAATTTTTTTGACTGAACGCTAGCATTACTTTTGGCAGTGTGGTCCCAATGAGGTGATTTTATCATTTCCAAATAGGCAATGCAGGTGATGCATCAACAACAGATTCACACATAGCTTATGTTAGTACATTAGACAATACAACGCATCAGCCATTGACAGGGAGAATGTTTTAACTCATCTTTTTACTCTGTAGCCTCAGTTTCTTGTATTTGCTAGAGCAGACTTACAACTAACCTCCCTCCCTCACAGCGAACCCTAGGAGGGAAAATCTGTCCTCTCGTCTCATCATCTTCCACTGAAATATTGTTTTCACTAATTTTAAATCACTTCCATATGACTGTTGGCATCTACGAAAGTGTATTAAAATCACATGTATAGATAAAGAAAAAAAAAAGGAACATCTCTTCCCAGTATGAGATGATATATCCACTCTGTGCTTTCATGGATATTCAAAGAATAATAATAATTAATAAAATTCAATATATATTTATATGGTATAATGAAAGGAGGGGGAAAAAAACGCAGGTAAAAAAAAATTGAAAAATATATTTAAAAAAAATAAAATCAGTATCATAGCCTTTTGATGCTGATTGGGATCTCCAGAAAGACGGCTGCACACTGTAGCACGCCTCAGAATCATGTTCAAAGATCTTACGTCCACATCTGTTTTGCTCAAATTAAGCAGAACACACAGTGTGAACTCTGCGTCGGACAAAGGATGCGCAGGTAACTGATGGTTGCACAGACAGCGGGCGGCTGATCTAAAGCTCCATCATGTTAGGGTAACTATTGAAGATACTTTGACATTTTATCTCTTTTACTGTATTTCATGTCGTGTCCTGCGGCGCCTTGGATCATGAACCAATTACATTTTCCAAAATAAAACGAGTTACCTGATTCAGGCAGTGTGAACATGTGCTGTTTTGCAGAAAAAAGAAAAAAAAAACTTAAAAAAAAAAAAAAAAGCAGCACACACTCATTTTTAAGTGGTTTCTAGACAAACATTTTCATGTCTTTTTTATTTATTTTTTTTTTTACAAACTAATCAACACGACTGGCTTCACAAATCACTGATCCTACTTTTCCTGCCTGCAAAACATTGATCACATCATCCTGCTGAACAGTATTATTAGCCCTGCAGTCGGTTACACACGATCAAGCGTCACACAGTTTTAAATAGAAGTGTTTTAATCATGATGTATTCATCCTTTCATGATGGCTGTTTGAGTAATTACATCTACAAGATAGCTAGCCTCGATGTCAGTCCTAATGCTGTGTTTCAGACAGCCTAAAGGTACACTGAAAAGAGAGCAGGATGTCAAAACATAATACCAGAAATGAACTGAAAAAGAAGCCCAACAGTTTAATTGAACTACTAGGATTGCATTCAAGCCTGTAGCTACCGTATATAACAGTAAACATGAGAGACAAACCAGAATTTTAATAACTGGGGGTGGTGGTGGTGGGAAATTGCTGTTGTAATTTGTCAGAGGAGCCCAAAACAATATGCCTCGACTGTATTACAAGGCAGAAAGCACAAATGATGCATTTAGCATGTCATTACTTAAGAGCATTTTGTTCTGTATCAGATGGCGTCATTTTTGAAGTTTTGGCCAGTGTTCAGAACTTTTCAACGGTGTGTTTTAATGAAAATTAACTTTAAGATTTATGAGGTCCCTGTTCTTCATTCGGGATTAAAAAGAACACTTATTATTGATATCCAGCAGTCAGCATGCTTGAACAAGAAAGAAAGGACAATGCCGTTCAGTGAGAAAATCAATCACTATTAGCTTTTATATCCTTCTGTGTGTGTGTGGAGTGTTTCATTCACTTTGCATGCACATCTCTTCATGGCATGCACCACTGAAACAACATGCATTGTTTGGGTTAAGAATTAAGGGGGAAAAAAAGTCTTTAACCACATGTGAAGATATATTAACCTTAGACAGATACTATGTTAAATAACTTTAATAAGAAAATACCTTCCTACACACACAAAAAAAACAACAGTTTTTAATATAAAACCAAATGTACTGTTTTTTTAAATAAGCAAATCTTATAATACATCAGAAGGAAATGTTTCTGAATAATAATATTGTGAAAGAGCAGACCTCAGATAGTTCATGGAGAGCATATCATGTTTTATAGTAAATCCATGAAATTATTAATAACTGAGGGAACATGAAGCATTAATAATTTACAGAGAGTAGAATCTATCTTGTGTCTTGCAGATTGTGCAGATACTGCAGTGCAGAGTGAATGTACAGTGTATGGATGTTTGTTTTAATGTATGGCGTCGGCACTAACTAAACAAAGTGCGACTAAAGCCCATTATTGAAATGACAACCTGTCGTTCTGGATTAAATCTGTCACCTTTTATACAAATTGCAGAAAGATAATTGTTTTGAGGATTTTTTTCCTTCATCTAAATTTTTTTTCCAAACCACGTTCTGTCTTTGTAGTGTCTATATTTTAGATAATTCTAATTCTATCATAAAATCATGGCTCATTTTATTGAATTGATGCCTTCTGTTGACTGGAAATAATAATAACAAATGCCTTATGATGTACCTTTCTTTTTATGTACATGTAAACCAAATGGCTACTGGTCAGATTCATAACTCATTTATCTGTTTTGGCATTGGCAACTTTTATTATATTAGGTTTTAGCAAATATAAATCATAATATTTGTGTGCGTGGCTACATGTTAGTTTAATCATTTTCACATTATTTGGAAACTATAGACTTAGAGAAAACAATAAATCTTAATTATAAGAAAGTGACACACAGATGTAATTATAATACATCACAAACGTTTTCTTACTTCTGTTTGACATTTTAAAAATCTGTTCATTTGCTGGATGTAGGGAGTGGAATTAGCACCACATCCAGCACAGTTTTCCAATAGTGGAACTGCAGTTATAATGAGAAAGTGTAAAAAAGCATTTAAATGGTGACTTCATGCTGCGCTATCAAGTTAAAATGGCAGCCATATTGCTTCGCAGAGACTGGCACCAAATTAGATGTGCACTAAAGAGGTGAGTAATGTGATTAGTCTATTTATTTTTGTTCTATTTTATTTTTAAAGAAATGCCTTTTCGTTTAATTTAAGAATTTGACCTCATTTGTAAGCTGCTCTTGTAAGTGAAATTATTTTTGCCGGTTGATATTTCTGTGGGATTTGGACAAAAGGAAAAGGTTTTGAGTCTTTGGAAGCTGATCTCCAGGGGTGCTTGTATTATCAGGGGCAACATTTGATGAAGAAACAGCAGTGGCAGCTCTGAACAGTGAAAATCTGTGGCCGACGTATCAAAATCTGGGCTCAAATAAGTGGCTACGCAGGCATGACAGCCTCACCAGTGGTCTGTGACCTCAGCAGGTGACAATAAATGAGGGTTACAACCGAAGGACACCGAGGCTCATCATCTGAGGTAACAGTGTGTGCTTCAGCCCTCGCAGGCCTTCATCACAATGTCAAAGGTGCGCAAACATGAATAGCGCTGGATAATATTTTCCTACCTAAGTCAAAGTACTAATATGAGGCTGATTTGGTGGACTCATAGCTTTCCTGACCTATCACAGCTCATTGATCATTTCAGGCTTAATTAGTAACCACATTCACGCAGATATTCATGCTTGATTTAATTAATGTCCCGCGACTAAGTACATGCACTACATTTTACCAACAAATAAAAACACAGCACACAATCAAAGCAAATGGAAGTTCCCCGGGTCCGTGACCTTTGTCATCGCTGAGGCTTTGATCCACTACATGCAGGGAATTTAAAGCTTAAGCACTGGCAGTGATCAAGCCCAGCTGCAGAGAGTCCAGCGGAAGACATTTCATTTCCAGGTTCATCTTCACTGTGTGGACACGTTCCATGTGTAATTTTATTGAAAGGCAGTAAAAGGCAGCCCCATGTCCAATGACTGATGTGTCTAACCTTGCATGAAATGAGCCTTTACTCTGAGGCCCCTACGACGAGCTTCTATCAGGGGCGCTCCGCTTACTGCCCTCCATGCATTCCTGCCTGACTGACTGACTGTCACAAATGTAGCTCTTAATGAGAGGCACTTCATTACCACTGCACTTTGAAGACTGGAAGTTCCCAAAATAGAGACAAGCATACAGTCCAGGCAGATCTAGAAGAAGGAGACCTCTCAACTCAAAGCATGCATTTGATCAGGTTCTTCACTGCTGAGCTACGAAGGAAACAACGATCAGATGTAGTTCATCTAAATGCAATTCTATTGAGAAGGAAAAAAAAATTAAACGTATTATTTGTTTGAACTAGGATGCAAATATATTTTAGAAATGTTTCCTTCAGTGTTACACTTGAGAAAAATAATAATCAGTGCCACAAACAAACAGGAAAACAAAATGTAATATCAAAAACAGATCTAGAATCTAGAAAAATAATAGCATTATGTATGACAACGTACATAAAAATACGTTTATGAACATAAAGGAAATATTTTATCCTGTGTTGTGTAGAGACATATATAATAATAGTATATTTATAGCAAGCATGAATGTTCCATGACTAATTTTACATGGAAATAACATAAACAGTGACAGTCATGATGATGATGATGATTGGTGATCATAATGATGCAGTGATAATGCGTTATGTTTTTTTTTTTTTTTTAAAATACTCTTCCATATCAAAAGTAAATCTTAAATTTAACTCCAATCATTAAAACAAACTTTAGAAAAAAACACATATTGTAAATGTATTGAATTATGTTAAATGTATCTCCTTGCAGCCATTGCACACACCCATCACTATTGGTGGGACCATATGCTTGAGCCAATCAAAAAAACTCAATTAGTCCTTCATTAAGAAAATGAGGGGGTTGCACAGAATCAGATACAAATTATGAATTGTCCTCTGAGACATACAATTATCCATCATATTCCTTCTGCCATCTGTTTGCTTCCTGTTGACTCTCCTAATGACTTAGATTGAAGCCAAATTAGAATTCTGTGCAACTGCCACTGCACCTCATTGAAAAGTCATATGAACTCGCCTAAAAATGGAGCGTGTGCGGTGAGGCAAGCATGCAGAATGCAGTCCGAGGTAAGCAGAGAGGATATATTTTGTCTTACTGATATGCAGGCAAATGAGTGGCTACTGGAGATTACATTGATAATTTACAGCACAATGCTAAATCACAGGACTATTGAGCAGTACCTCACAAAGCAACCTAGATGGAGCTCTGACGTTATCAAAGCACTGCATCAAGAAGCCCTGTTGCTGGGTGCCGTGAGCAGATCATTCCTCCTCTTTTCCGTGCACTTCGGGGAACGGGCTTCATCAGCCTGTTTTCATACCATTACAACTCATTCCAATGTGTACAAATTCAATCTTTATACTATCACGCTGTTTAAATGGATATTCTACAAGCTAAATTTTATATCCTAACGTGGCAGTCACTACATAGATCAAAAGTAACGCCCCCACATTACTGTGCATTTGCTTATCAATCCTAGGAAACCAGACTTGGTTTTGCTTTAAATAAAAGGCAGGGGGAAAAAAAAACAAAACAAAAAAAAACAACAGCAGCAAATGAAGACACTCATTTCTTTATCGTGTATTCTGGGTTTCTACAAAGATGTACCCTCTGCATAATAATGTGTTGTGCTTTCAGTTCAGCTGCATGATGCTATCAGAAAATGGATCCCCCTATGGAGCATTTTAAAGCGAAAGCAATGCCAGGATTGCAGCTTATAACTTGCAAAATCACCAGCCTTTTCAGAGAGATGCTGCTGAACCACCCGTGACTAAAAGTGGGGCTGCTGCAGGGACACAAGTGAAAGGACTACTGTGCACCGACAGAAACAAGGATGGAAGCGGATTACTAATGAAACCAGTTCAGAGAGAAATTCAACTCTGCTTACATTCGTGGTATAAAAACTACACATTCCAAACTACATAAGTATCAGAAAACCTCTTAAATCTGGGACATTTGTATTCCTCTTGTCGTGTTTAATGAAATATTCTCTTGTAAGTTAGGGCCAATAGCCTCAAAACATTCCACCCCAGTAGGATGTGATTTTTGTTTTAAATTCTACCTCCTAATTATCCTTTGAGGTATGCTTTACTGTTATGCCTCTGCTAAGGGATATTGGGAAAGTATGGAAGCAGCCCTTGGCATTAGTATAGAAACACACAACCCCAGTAGATGACCCGGCAGTCACACACACTGCCAAGCTCAACGCCACCATGCCAAGCAATGCATCTGTCAAGTGAGAAACATGACACATTTTTTAGCACCTTTGCGTCTGCAGCCAATTTTCAAAGAGCATACCTTGTCCTTTTCTGAGCCATTTTGCTTGGCATACCAAGTAGTGACCTTCGATTTAATAGAGTCATGGTTTGGCGTTCACGGATATTCCTTGCTAAAAATGGGAAATGAAACACCTAAGAAATTAAAAGAGCAAAACACAATATGTACTCTGTTACCACAGAGCAAATGCATTCGGATGACCATATTTCGTAGCGAGATAAATCATTTCCAACAGCCCCTAATGAGACTTTCATAATTCATGCTGTCAGCTTTTCCACAGCACCAATCATATCTGATCCTTTGCAGTGGTAAAGCCCACTGCTTCAGACTGCCACCCTGCATCTATCAGCTCAGGGAACATTGTGTCATATGCAAGTTAGTCATGAGGAAGATGCCTGCAACATGCCCTGTCTTGGCTCATTGACTAAGCCCATGTTAAAGCAAATATGCTCTCCAAAATAATTACAAGGACACAGAGGCAATGTTGAAATGTCCCCAGACAAGAGCACAACAGCGGTGCAATAGGATTTTTATTTAATGAATTTTGATGCCAACTTTGGGTACAAACATGTGAGCCATCATGACTGTTCCAACTTTTTAAAGCCACGCATGCTGTACTGTATTTTTTATAAGCAAGGAAATATGTTGTTCTGGCATTGTAATTTTAATTTTAATACAATTTATGTAATAAAACTGTTTCCTCTTCCCGGAAATGGTACACTTATCAAATAATTTTTTAAAGGAGGATATTCAGCCAAATAAATCCATTCCTTAAATTCTATAAAAGTCAGGATTAAACAGAATGGACTCATGAACTGTGTTTAATCCATGTAAAGTATGTAAGCAGTTTTCTTTATCCAAGCAATGACAGAGGTGAATGTCCACAACCCCCGAACATCTCACCGGTACTAGTTTCTTTCTGTATTTAGACTGGTTTATATTATCATGGGAAGGAGAGAATTGGAAACACAGGAAAGGAAACTCTGCCGGGATTGGGTCCCAGGACAAGGGGTCGGCATATAGCTCACGAATCAGGGGATTACTCTGGAAACACTCAATAATTTAAGAGACATACTGTAAGTACCGCACTATCCGGCCACATCTGTGACCTTCTGTAAAATGTTCGCCGTAGTGTCTCTTAAAATGAATATGTCGGAGATTTTTGTTAAAAAAGGGAAGGTCTAATTAAGAGACAAGTCCCTTTTTTTTTCCCGCCACACAAAGCTATTTAATTTAAGAGGGTCCAGATTTGAATACCACCTCGAATGAACTGAACCATATGGCCAAGTACAATGAGTGGGTAAACTTTTGAAGTTTAATGCATGAATTCGTTATTTCTCAAACTTTAGCCACTTAATATCAAAGCGATTCTGTGTTCTATTAAAGTAATAGAGCAAAAGACACATTATCTTAATTTTAAATTAAGCTGAATTGGGTTGATGAAATTATGCTGAGTCTTTATGCGGAATGATTGTAATTTCAGCAGGGCAAAGTCATTGTGTAATAAAAGAAGAGGAAAGGTGCATTAAAATGGGGGATGATTAAATAATTCTGTTTATGTTTTTGTATCACGGGAAAGGTCTCAGATTATTATCCTCTAGATGCTTTTGAAATCATCCTTATAAGAGCTGATAATGACTGGATTGTGAATAAAACATCTCCTTTCATTTGTTCATTTTTGAGGGCATAGTGTCAACCAGATGCAAAGTGGTTTGTCTGTGTACAAACAGCTGTACGGTGATTTGTGGTGAAAACAAAGACACAAAAATAACACTGATTTGTAAGACAGCAACGCTCATTCATCAATAGAAAAACCAGGGCTAATGAAGTTGCTCCAATTTCCTCATTTCACCGTGATCCACTAACAAAACATGCTTCCTCTAGTCTACCACAAATCTTTCGGAATATTAACTGGATTATCAAATGCTTCATTAACACATAGATTATGAAAGAAATTGGGTTAGTGTGATTTGTTAATCAAACTATGGCCTTAATGTGGGTATTTACTTTGATATGGTTACAGACACTGTACTGCGACCATATCAAAGTGAATATCTGCGAGCACCTAAATAAATAAATAACCCTACACTGGAAGTAATAAATCAAAATGCAAGTGAAAACACACCGTCTCCCGACCAGCTGCCAGTAAACACTCGACAACCGGAAAGCTGAAATCATCAGTGATGGCTGAACCCTTTGGCTTTTCTAAAAACAAAAACTAAACAGTTTTATTAAAGCTTAGCATTCACTGGAGCCATACTATGATTTCTGGATACTGAAGCCACTCTAGCCTTTAAAACCATTTATTTGTGCCAAAGTGCAAAGTTGCTCACTGCGGCTTAAAATACAAACAACAGTAAAAGAAAAGGATTCGGTGACTAGAAGCAGAAAATGTAATCAGTCAATACCCAGACCGTGACCTTGTAGCTCTGCAAATGGAAGGAGATGTTATTAAAATCAACAAAACATTATTTTCCAGTGCTTCTGAAATTCAGACTTTAAAAAAAAAGGACCTCCATTTAGCAAAAAATAAAACAAATAAACAAAAAAAAAAAGGTTCCTAACTTTGCACAGCCTGGATCAAATCCTAGATGGAGTATAAAATGACTTATCAGTGACAGCTCCTTGTTATATGCAGCAGTGGATGCAGTCAAGAGTGACATTAGTATTGGAAATTAATTGTTTTTTAATGTGCATGTCTCCATCGTCCACCACCACATAGCCATGCACCATTACTGTGGTCAATTAGCCATTCAACATCTTACCGTTGGCCAATGTATGGAATTGATTACCACACCACAAGCTTTTCCTGCAGCCTACCATGTCCAGAATATTAAGTGATATATACAAAAAAAAAAAAAAAAATGTTTGACAAAGAGAATTTAATCGGAGCTAACCCAGAGGCCATTACCCAATGTGCAACAAAAGCAGCTACAATATTTTTCCATCCCTGTAGAAACGACACAGCTTAACACACCTGGGACTGTACATAACAAGCGCATTATTTAATCGTATTAAAACTTCCTTTTTTTGTTCTCATATATGTGAGGATATAAAGCCCTGTCAGCCCTGCTTCCTAGCCTTTTCGGATATGATGACATTAAGGATGATTGAAGTGCATTATCTGGGCACACAATGGCTGCTGTCCATTCAGCTGTGCTCTGCAGAGAACTGAAATAGGGAGCTGGCGACACACTCACTGCAGAGGAACGCGGCGCTATAAAGGCCCGTGACATCCAAGCCCTCACCCCAATAGCTTCGCCTCAATAGCCTGTCTGACCTATTGTCAGTGAGTTCACATTATTGTCGATGTACCTGTCTGATACGTCGTCAAAGCTCTTGGGTCTTCTGCCTCTCAACAGATGAGCGGCAAAGCCTCAAAAGGACGGTGATTTAAAACATCACTTTCTTCAGGTCATTGATGGCACGAGGTGAAGTGGTTAATTTACAGACAATAATCCATCACATGTGCTACAAGTATTACACGAAATGCCTCCCTATTTTTTGGACAATAGCGGATGAATGTAAGAGTGCTCTAATCCATCAACACACTATAAATAATTTCTAATTGAACATACTTGTGATAAATATATCTGTGCAAATACATTAAATAATCAATATGAATGTATTATTAATGCCCTCAGACATGCATTCAACATTCCCTCAAGAGGAGAACCATTTGTTCCTTCTGTTTCTTATAGTAAAACAAGTGCACTTCACTTCTCTAATGAGCTTTTCGTTGCAAAGAAAAAGTAGCCCCATGCATATATTTTTCTACACTAATCAGCAAAGTAAAAAAAAAAAAAAACTGTCTTCCCGTGCTCTCACTTGTTCTAACCTAATTAGAATTTATTAAACGAGGCAAAAGTTCAAGGGCATTGATAGTAACATATTCGTACACGTATGTGGCTAGTTAGACAGTAGAAGAAGATTGTAAACCAAATGAGCAGAGCAGCCATTTTAGTTCTGAGTATTCTTTCACCTCATTATGGCATTTAGAGCCACTGATGAATGAATATTTTCTGTTTCCTCCTGATTTTAAACTAGGCGGTGCTGAATGGTCACATAAATCAACTACATTCAGCCAGTAATTGAATCTCCATGGACATAAGATGATATAACAATAGAGGGTAATCAGATAGCGAGATGTACTATTCTCGTATTTATAAAGTATATTCAGACAAGAACTAGAACAGCAGCAGGAAGGGTGGCTTTTCCTTGTCATCATAACTGATGATATAAAAAAAAAAAAAAAAAAAAAAAGGGAAATAAATTGACTATAATTGCAGTATAGTTGCATTTACTAATGCAATAGATTGAATTTCTTACAGTCAGGAACAGATTACCTTAAAATTAAAGAGTGAATACAAGACTTAAAAGCGCGGGAGGTTTCATGAGATTTGTCAATAAATGGAAATTGGATTCTGGAAACAGTTTTTAGATTTCAAGCAAACATTTATATTAAAAGAAACGGCAAAGCCACATTGTTTTGTTTTGCAGCTAAATAAATAAAAAAAACACCAATTACATGATTTACATAACATTTTAAAATGGATACATAACTGTAGCATAAGATTTAATAATAAGCTAGTATAATATGGTCCTACTACTGCCATCTACTGGTGTTTATTTGAATTACCATCAAAACTGATGATAAAAAAAAAAAAGAAATTGACTATGATTGTAGTATAGTTGCGTTTGCCAATGGAATAGATTGAATTTCTTAAAGTCAGAAACATATTTCCTTAACATTAAAGTGAATACAAGACTTAAAGGGGGGTTCAGGAGAATTGTGAATGAATGGAAATTGGATTGGAAACAGTTTTTCAGAATCAGAATCAGCTTTATTGCCAAGTATACCATGTATGTACATACAAGGGATAAAAGGAATTTGTCTCC
>JAPSES010000097.1:11882718-11897296 GCA_029822895.1 Maxillicosta whitleyi | reverse complement strand
AAGAATCTAATAAAATAGATAAAAAACAAATGTGGGAGTAATATTGCGGGGTGTCAGTCACAATATGTGGGGGAACTTTAATATGACCATAAAGTGTGTAAATGAACTGTATCTAACTCCAGCAGAAATATTATGCAAGCCTATCTCATTGGCTTCTTTATCTGAGACGTTGCCCAGCAGCTCCTACTCTTCCTGGCTGTACAGTCTCTACTAAAAGGAAAATCTTTTTCCACAGCACAGACCCATCAGTATTTTCTAAATTGGTGTCAAATATAACTGACAACTGTATCCCCCCCCCCCCTTTTTTTTTTTAATAACTATTTGCCTTCTTAAATTCTCATGACGCTTGAAATATCTATCTGTTTTTGACTGCTTCTATTGTTTTGTAGATAACCAAAAAGGGGTATTTGCATTAATTATAGAATGACATTATTGATTGGCTTAGTCTCATAAGGCAAAACGTAATTGCTTGTTGTTAGTTCCAGTCCAAACAGATTTCCAGATAAAGGGTTATTGATATTTCTCTGTGTCTACATTCAGTGTTTAGGGTTGACCCGATAACCACACGTTTAAGGTGAAAGCCACATGGGCTCTAATGTCCTGAGCAGCAAATCCCCTGTTTGATTCTCTTTTAGTGCATGTCACCGGCCTATTCTCTTTCCACTGATACTATCGAATAGAGGCATTAAAAAAGAAAGAAAGAAAGAAAACAGAAAAAAAAGACTATGTAGCTATTGTGTAATGTTAAATACCCACACTATTTTATAGATCGCCATAAACTAATTGAAAACGAAACACGACTCAAACTGGGATAATCATCTATAAAGTAAATGGAGTGAATTGAAGACGTATAATACTAAAAATGTACTGGAAAAATATAATGTGTAGTGTGTAATGAATATGATCATTTGTAAATATACAGTATGTATGTTGCCTTTTATCTCATGCACCGTGACGTGTAAATAGTTAAAACTAATGAGTCCTGACACTTCACCATGACTATATTTATAAGTTAATGCAAAATGCAATACATTCATTTGAAGTTAGAGCAATGGGCAATTCTGGTGTCTCTAGGCACCCTACAGAGGCAGGCGACAGGATTCATTATATGACATTCTCAATAATTCATTACAAATGAGCCCTTCCTGTTTCTTCTTGTTTTAAAGTCTCGGTCAGTCGTGGCTTGGTGGTTTACACCGAGTGACCTCCTTCATGATGAGCTTATGACTGATGATATGTGCTAAGACACTGCTTTGAAAACACCCAGTTACCACACAGCAGAAACACATGCTTTGTTTCACATCTTCAGCATGTGACACATGCAGTGAAAACGACTTCCAAGGGGAATCTCAGAAGCGCTCAAACCAGTTGGAGATTTTCTCTCATTATCTTTTCTCTTCCATGCCAGGCTGCACATTATTTCATGCCTTCATATTCCTTCCTCACACTTCCTTCTGCTGATATTTAAGCAGTTTTCCTTTTTTTTTTTTTTTGTGGGGATATAGGTGCTTAATGATTCCCCTACCATTTAAAAAAGACTGAAGGATTTTGATTTTAAATGAATATTTGAGAAGGGCTTACATCCAGTGTGGTGGTAAATGTAAGCATAGTTCTTTTATTGTTCCTTCACTTCATTAGAGATATGCGTCTATTGGTAGCTATTCACTCATGGTTGACTAAAAATAATCCAAATCAGCTTCATAAAGCACCATTCATGACCCTGACAGTACAATGACAGTATTTGCTCGCTATGGTGACAAGTACAAGGTAACTGAGCGCAGTATATCTCTATAAACAGAATGCACTGCGTACTGTAAGCTGCTATTTTATTCATATCATAATGTAGAACAATCACACCTGGAGCTACCTCAGCCATCACCCTCCAAATATGTTTGGTGCTGCTGGTAGAACTCTGTTATATTTATGCATATAAGTGCTCTTTTAGTGCCTGGAGCCAAATGCTAATATAAGCATGCTAACATGAGTTGGCGCAAGATGAAAGGTTTGTGTAGCGACATAATTATTTTAATTTATGCTGACAGGGACATGAATGTGTGTACCTAATTTAATGGCAATCTGTCCTTCAAGATATCTCTCTGGAAACCATATCTGTCCCAAGGTGGATCAGAGAAAAGTTCGATTTTATTGTCTGTAAACCTTTCATGTTTGTAACCAAACTTCATAGTATTTTGCCCAGTAGTTGTGAGAGTGAGACTGAAATAGTGGACCGAGCGAATCCTGTTGTGATGCTGTTACAGCGGCCAAAAACACAAGCAACAAAAAAACAGCAGAGGAGTCCAAAGCCAGCAAGTTTAGATATAAAATGCTTGTACACTTAATTGATGCTTGTTTATCCCTTCCTGCCTCTAACCCCTTCTATCTATTCAGCACTATCTCTGAGCAAGCAGGGGGAGGGCAAAGGAGACCGCAATGACACAAGCAGCACAAAGTGCAGCTTCTGGAGTTTGAACAAGAAGACTTTTGTTTGCTAACTCAGTGGGGTTCACGGCTGTGATGTCTGCTAGATTTAGCCTCTGTCCCGGAAAATGACTATATTTATTAATGTCTGCCACCGAAGCAGCTATTCTGCCTCCACTTTCACTTCCACTTGAAATCTAACTGAGTAAATTGGAAGGATTAAAACACTGCCAAGCGGGTGCCTCATTGCATGTTAACACTATGTCTAGTAGACCGAATCTTCAATATGCACTCATTTTAACCCCTTGGGTCGTAAAACGGGCAGATATATGGTTTGTTTCCAGGATATTGAGCCAGATGACTTCAGACTGCTTAAATATGTCAGACGAGTACACGTTGAAAATGAGCTCATCTCGGTTCATGGTTTCGGCAGAATATAGAGGAAGACTAGGTTCTTGTTACCAAGAAACCAAGTCAACCAATGAACACCATTGGTTCTACATTAAAGACAGGGTGAGGGAAATTGAGGAGTTTTGTCCTTTTCGCAGCTGTTTTTGTGGGTATGCTCTATTAAAACACAAAGCAATGGGGGATGTGGACAAGAGATCAAGTCTAAGTGGGGTACTTGAAATTCCTTTAATGAGAACTTGGCTCATTTAGAGGCATTATTGAAGTCCCAGAGCTAATGTGAGTTGAACCAAAGCAGTTGGCTGGTGGTGATGTCAGGGCAGTAAATTCTAAGTAAGGTTTTAAAGAAATAGGAAAGTGGACAAGAGTGAAAAACAAACAACGGAAAAGATTTGGGGCGATGTGCGATATTTTTGTATGTGTTATGTGTCTGTGGTGGAGATGGTGCCACAAAAAGACAAAACAACAAAAAAACAAATAAGAAATAAGAAAAAGCTTAGATGGCCTACATTTTGTGCAGGCTCTTATTTTTAAGCTTTAGGAAAACAATATAATCACTGTGACCTCAAAACAGGGAACCATTTATTCATATTTGCATGTAAGGATGAGAGAATATACGAGGAAATACCATAAATGTAATTATATAAATCAGTCACTAATGACATTTTACCATAAATGTTAAAATGTTTAAATCCAAATTTGAGGAGCAATTAAACTACACCGCAAAGGAGTTTCAAGAAAGTTAAAAAAAAAAAAAAAAAAAACCTTTCTTTTTTTCTGCAGTAGAAAAATAATGTCATGTGGAAAAATACTTTGTCTTCATGAGCTATTGCAGCTAATATTGAACTAGACTGACTGAAAACAGGAGTTCCTCACAACAGGATAAAGATCTTCTAGCAGTGAGATGATTTGCACATCTTATTTTAAGAATACTAAATATCTCTTAAATAATAAGTTTTAATTGCTGGGAATACGCATGATTTGCTTAATTAATTTTCTCAATTCTCAAAGTCAATTATGATTTTCAGTTGCTATTTTTATTCTAGTTTTAAGAAATCTAGCCAAGACTTAAATTGCTTTCCGCACAGACAGGAAGCTTTGTATATCACTCCATCAGATGATTTGATTATATTTATGTGAAATCTTGAAAAATAATCATTTGCAAAGCACCTTCATTAGAGTTTTCAATAATTTAGATTGAAATATTGAATTATCTGCGACACTTTGTTAAATCAAATTTTATGTAATACAATGCTATTTGTCACTACTGGACAGCAGGTGCTAAAAATGTTGACTGGCACAGTGTTATGAACACAGTGTAAAACACCCAGCTGTCCCATTATGCATGTGAAAGTGGGCAGGAGAGGCTGTAAACGCCCTGAATGCATCTGCCCCAACCCAGTCATTCAAACTCACCACAAATATTCATGTTTATATGCCTCTGCCTATGTGTCAGGTTCATTTCAGTTCAGAGTCAGGCGGAAAGCACATGACAGTACCACCCACCTTTTTATGGCACTTGACAGGCTTCTGTATGACAGATAACTGAGACACAAAATGCATTTGAATAATGCAGGCGTTTTCAGCGCGCTGCAATGCCCAAGCTAAGGTGATGGTCAGAGGCGGATGTATCAGCTGGAGCTTTAGTACCTGCCAGACTTGTCCTAAAAAGCAGGCTTTTAATGGGAGCTTCTTTCAGACACATTTTTAGAAGCCTTGCGTGTCTTGAGCTGTTATTCAACCAGAAAAAAAAAAAAAAAAGTGCTGATTTTAATTGTAACATTTACTCAGAATGAGAATAATCACATGTTATTGAAGCTGCCTGGAGTGACTCTTTCTTTTTTAACTAACCCATTTTTTTCTTTCATGCCCCCCCCCCCCACACACACACACACACACACACACACGCACAGTTTCAGTTTATTTCTTTTTTGGATGGAACACCTGCCTCCTCTTAATTCACCTCACAAACCAAAGGGTAAAAGTATGTTTGGGCACATTACCCATTGAACTGTCTTCTAAACACAGAATATTCATTGCCTAAAATAAATGTGACTAGCTCAAGGTTTATGCCTACTGTACAGATCACCTTCATTAAAGCCATCTGACTCTAAAAGGATGAGCTGTCAAGGGCTCTGCAGATAACCCAAAACCCTCCTCATGTCATTAATCTAAATTAATGCTCTGACAAATATGTCATAATATTGGGTGTGAAATATGATAAATGCTTGCTTCAGCCCATCCATAATTAAGTCTCTTTAGCAAAATGGCAAACTTTAAATTCCAGAGCTGGCGTGGACCCTAAAAGCAACAAAGCTGATCTTATTTTTTTCTCAAAACAACCCACTAATAACCAAGAATGCCCTTTAGAAAGACTTGACAGGTGAGCGTTCGAGGTCCGAACCCATATAACCTGAACCTAATTCAGCGATCTATAATATTTACTTATGCAATGATGAATTTTTTCTGCATAGCTCATTAAAACAAAATACACTTGATTAATTACTCCAACACACAATTCACATTCTGATTAATACGAGAAAAAAAAAAAAGACAATGCTTTTGTTTTCTATTAAGAATCAAATGAGCTATGACTGCATTTACTGTACAGGCTCTCAGACCCAAAGCAAACAGCAGCATGTATCATCACGGTCCAGCTCATTTTGTCAACAAATTATTTGTTTAATGTTGCAATAGTTCGAGATCTACACCCAACACAATGTGAATATTGTTTGGCAATTGTAGCAAGCTGTTTTAAATATATTTTAGATTTGTTTAAAGCACAGAGCACAGAAGAAACATCATTTTCTATTGTATTAAAAGGTGTATATTAAGGACAAAGTAAAAATAAATAACTAAAAAAATTTGAGTTGAACGCCTTTTGGTGAGAGTGGAATCTTTCCGTGTTGCGCGGATAAACATTACCGCTCCAGCCAGCGTCTGACAAAATCACTGTTCTGCAAGAGGCATATTGAAAAGAAAAACAAAACAAAAAAAAACAGTAAAGCACACTGTCTGTATTTTCATCCAGTGCAAGCAACTATGAAATTTCCAAAGGAATCTAACAGCTGCCCGATTTTTGCTTAACTGGTTCATTATATGTGTTTTCTCAGTTGTCTTCCAAAGTAAATGACATAAGGTATTGTACAGCCCCAGGTGTCAACCCCTAACTAGACTAGGAGGTGCATTCACTTCATTCATTGGCCTTCTGGTAATGAGGTGGAAGAGAGTGTCAGCCTATGGCCAGCTGGGAGGCACAGTCCGCTGGTGAGTCAGACCAAGTGTAATAGGCGACGCTAAGACATGAAGGGAGACTGCTGCAGTCAGACTGATGTCACAAGTGCCACAGAACAAGCTAATAATAGGACATGTTTATGAAAATATCAAAATATAACATGCCATGGGGGTGTCGTGGTTGCTCAGAAGGCAGGAGACGTATAGCACACTGTGATTTTTTAATCTGGCTCACATTCCTCCCTCCTTCTTTTTACTTCTGAGATATGCCGCTGTGTCTACAGTCAATCTGTGGTTCGCATATTATTCATACCATAAGGGCAGGTTGATGAATGTAAACACACTGCTGTTGTTTTTAATCAATACTGTATATGATGGATTCATTTAGAAAAAAGGATGCATGGTGAATGAAACCCATCACGTTATTTAAAGATTCATTCACTCTCATCATCTTAAGGAATTTCATATGAATCACTGCGAAATAAACAGCAGGAACAAGATCAAAAATAAAAAAAAATTCAAAAAAAATCACCATACAATTTCCTGTTCTCCAAACTGAAAAGAAAAGAAAGGAATTGAAATACTTAGAGTGAAGCACTGCGCATTATATGCAGACTTCACATGTTTTTGTTTCTGCAATTAAAAGCCAATTAATCAACACAGCCATTTACGCCATTATGAGCCAACAAACAGTAATACAGTGAACAGAATCAGTAGTGGATGGAAAAGGAAATTACATCTGATCAAGCATCAGCTGCGTGTGTATTAATGGGTATATTCTGAACGTCTGAGAAACACAAGAGGGAAGAGAAAAGAGCTTTGCAGGAAAGAAATCTAGCACTTTTAGACATATTTTTTTTACACAAGAAGACTGACTGCTTGTTATTTTTGTATTATTATATCTGCTTTGGGGACCAGCCTTAAAATATGTGGCTTTAAAATTTGGATCTCTGATCTGGTTTTCTCTCCCGTTCCCACAGTGTTGCTGTGCAGACTTTAAAGGACAGACTTTATCAGAGCTGGTTCGAGCAATATCTGTCAAAAGGGCCTAGGGATGATCAGAACTAGTACATCACCAGCATAACAGCCACCAAATTCCAGCTCCGATGGGGGTATGTTAATCTCAAATGGGGACATAATGAAACCCACCAATGCCCACAGGCCATGTATTTTAATTTCACAGTTTAAAATCTGTCCTGATAACCTGACAGAGGAGTCTTTGTCAAACTTGAAATTCAAAACTATTTGATGGTTGGGTTATAGTTTTTTTTTTTTTTTTTTTTTTTTTTGTGATTGTCCAATTTAACACAGCCAACACTTTTGCAATTAAGTTGACAGGTATATCTATTTAAGTCAGATGATGTTCAAAATGATATTTTACTCTTATTTCTATATTTGGTGGAATTTGAAGTTGGAATTGGAAGTTTAAGATGAGCAAATCATGCAGTAAATGTGGCTCTAAGCAAACTGGAGTTATTTCAAAGGCTGAAAACAGAAAATTATCTGAATTGATATGGATTGATTTTTCCAAAGCTTTTCCAATATGTGCTGTTGTTTTAATGACAAAACTGCTGTGTTTTTGTCTATTTATGAAAAGCAAAAGAAATTGTCATCATTTGATCTGTGATGCGTGTGATGGTTTTGCTATTAAATTAGCTTTATAGTGCAAATCATCATTTTATGTCATTATCATTTTTACTGCAGTGCTTGATGCTGATTTTGCTTGATGACTTTCTGTTTTGTTTTTTTTTTGTTTGTTTGTTTGTTTTTGTGGCACCTGCGTAGTATCTTCATCTAAATTTGAGATGAAGTTTTAGTTATAGAGAACATTTAATTAGCTACCAGACTGAAGCTCAAGCATTTATAACTATAATCATATTGTTTTTGCTCTGGAAAATCATAGGAAAAAACAAATAAATATTACAATTACATTCCATTTGGCTGACGTTCTTATCCAAAGCGACTCACAAGGTATAATATATAGGCATGTGGAGCATAAAGGGCCCACCTGGGATTTTGAACCTTCCGCACCAAAGTCTGCTGTTTTAACCACTAAGCCATCCAGTCACTATAATAAATATATTATATTATATATAATAAATATAATACTTGTCCATATTCAATTTGGATATTAAAATGAATAAATCTGGTGAGAGACAGGGAGCTAACATACCAAATAATGACAGATTTGTGTGGGTGTTTACTCTCTGAGGCCAACACTGACATTATCTGATGGGTGGCATTTATTTTTTTTTCTCTCCAGTCCGAGGTCTTGAATAATTAAATGAGATTGGCATGCTCCTCTTTTTGTTAAAGACAGGAGGTATTCTGACAGTCCCTGTTTGACAGGCCTTGCCCTATCCCCGAACGTGAGGGGCTTTCTAAACAACACCCCGGCTTTGTGCATTAGAAGCAGGGAGACACTGTCTATCCCAAATACCTCTTTCACACAAGTTCACCAATGGCGTTCTGTCTTGAAAGGCAGACACCAGCAGAAATCTCATTGCTTGCTTTAGATTCATCTGTCTGGCCAGCTCTGATGGCTTCGGTCCATCTGGGAATTCAGTCAGGCTTGGAGTTACACACCTGACACTCTGTAAGAATGGACACAAACCAACACTCCCTCTGAGATCAAATTTGTTTTTTCACTGTTAATGTCCAAGAACGCTGTGAACCCAATAAATCAATGCTTTTTCCGAGGAACGCATAAAGAAATTGATGGAGGGCATTTGTAGGACGGGCAGGAATAAAGCGCTGGCCAAACATACAAAGATTTTGTCCCCTCAAGGACAAAGAACAGTGTCCTATGATTTTTTTTTTTTTTTTTCCTGTGGACAACTGTAGCTTTAAGGCAAGAGAGACATTTGTTTGGTATACTTTGTGTCTGTATGAAATGAACCCACATGAAAGCCCTTTTAGCTGTTCAATGACATGGTTGGAAAGTTGCAATTTTACTAACTGCACAAAGAAAATTACATGTTCTCCACAAAATGAATGTGAAATGCAAAGAAGTGAATTGGCTAAACCAGGCAAAATTAGATCAGAAGGAAAAAAAAAAAACATGGTAGGAAAGAATAGTATAGTTTTATACAGCCCAAAACAAATAGGATAAATGTTATCTTTAGGAACAAATTTATGAATAATAATATCTCTCTCTTATTCAGTCTTATTAGCATCAATTCTAAATGGAAACCATATAATCAATTTAATTATTTTTACAAAAACGCAGCTTCGTAATATATAATCAGGGTTTCTTCCATCACTATTTACATAATCAGAATGTTTATCATGAAATTTGGCTCAAATGTTATAATAATGTACATATAACAGAGAATTTCAGAGCCTTAAACCAAAGCCTAAGAGCACTTTCCATGTACCACATCTGATGCCATATAATTCATGTGTTCCTGTTTTTGGTGGTGACATTACTTTGATAATGATCCACCCAGTAACATCCACACTTCTACTTCCCTGCTTTGTCAAAATAACTACTGTCTCAATATCTGAATTGTCACATACATTTCCGAATGGTTCACTGAGCTTGCAAAGACCCTAAGGAAAATTTCTGATGTAATTTAATCACAGTATTACCTCAGCATGTAAAAGCAACACAGAGGCAACTGTGGGGGAAAGTGTGTCCACGAAGCAGCACACATTCAACTGTTTTCCTATTGCAGTGTTTCATATTTAATGTAAAAACACCTATAATTTCCTCCCAATTAATGCAGGGCTTGAGGTGATTTCACCATAACAACAAGATTGCTCCAGATTTTCAATCTAGATGGATGTTCTGATCAGCCCAGTTAGCTATTAGATTGGGTCTTAATGGCACACGCAGCTCTAGGCTATTACTACTGATACATTATGCCAAAATGGAGCACTTAATTTATACATTGCACATTTGTAACATGAGTCTTTGACCTTCGTCTGCATTTCAGTGCAGATTTCTGGGCTTCACAATTTCTATCACTGTACATTACCATGAAAATGTGAATGTAAAGGTAGGAACATGCAATTAATTTTTATTTAGCTCTGATATACAATAAATAATTCTACAATGAAGAAGGAAAACATATTTGTGTGTGTATGTTTGTAAAACTACTCGTGTGGGGACATGACTATGAATACACAGTCTCGTTCTGGGGGCACAAAAAATTATGGGGACAAAAAATGCGTCCCCACAAAAAGTTAGCACTTAAACATGTCTAAAATGACTAGAACTATATGTGGTGTGAATTTCAGGGTATGGACCACATGTGACGGTTTTTGCAATGTGTGTGTGTATAACTAGTGATGTTCATAAAAAAAAAGGGTATTCTATATCAAATTTTTTGGTACTTGTTAGGACCACAGGAAAGTGGTGTCCCCGTATTGTATGTAAAGAACTGGTGATCCCCATTATGTCAGGTTTACAAGACTGTGTGTGTGTGTGTCAATTTCATGCATTCTTTCATATCCCATTATTGTTTAATTCATTGTAGCATTAAACAGGGGGGTGAGGCTTATCCAAGGCACGGCAAGGTACACCAGGACAGGTTGCCAGTTCATCACAGGGCTGACGATTAACACCTATTCACACCTACAAGCACATTTAGACCAAACCTATTAATGTGTGCACGTCTCTGGACTGTGGGAAGAAGACCAAGTACCTGCAGAGAATCTAGGGAAGTATGCAATTTGTACAAATAAAATTAAATAAAAACTATTGATTTTATTATTATTATACCCTTTATTTAACCAGGGAACAAAAAAGCTCATTGAGATTAAAAATCTCTTTTTCAAAAGTACCCTGGCCTAGACAGGAGCAGCAGCAGCAAAGCTTTGGAAATCACAGCCATAAATCCAAACTAAAAGTAAATACAATGAATGTCAGTATTAAAAACATATTTAAAACAAAAAAAGAGCATCCATATAAAATGTTACCGCTATTTTAAAAGGTACTATAAGTATAACATCAATGTTCCTTAAAGCATCTCAAACAGAATCTAATTCAGTCAATTAGAAAAATCATCTACACTCACATTTGTCCTTTTCCCATTCATTTAAAATGACTTTGAATGTATTAAAAAGAGACCAATTCCTTCAGTTTAATAAATATGTAAATTATATACACTGTCTGGCCAAAAAAAAAAAAAAAAGTCGCACATTCTATATTTGACTGCACCATTTTCAGGTTTGATTCCAGGAGACATTCACTGTCACATTTTTTTTTTTTTTTTTTTTAACACATAATTCTTACATAGTGCCAAAATAAGGTTCATAATATTTTTCCATCCATAATTACATCATTATTTGATTATTGATGATGCAGAATCTACCTGCTTCATCACATCCTAAATTAGAGTCTGGACTTTATGGAGGCTAAACCATGGCATTGTCCATTCTGTTGGACGTTAAAGACATAAGAGGACACTTACTGCAGTTAGACTGAAATAACCTGTTCCAGCTCCAACATTATGAACCACTGCAGTACTGACCCATGGAAGGATCAGAACTATTTGTGCAGTTAAATCCACTAAATGTCTTCTGGAATCAGAACCAAAGGTGGTGCCGTCAAATATTGCATGTGTGACTTCATATATATATAATTTATTTATTTGCTCTTCTATTTTGAGATTCCATTGAGTCTCAATCTCAAATAATTCCATTGTCACTTACATAAGCAGTACATCTACACATCTGTGAATAGTGACCTAATAATAATAATAGCCTTTGGTTTTTGCATCATTTAAAGAATTCATTCTCAAAAATTCTTCTTTCTAATTTTCTGCTATATAATATTTAATCGACTATTTGTTGAAGCATTGGTTATTTGTTAAATTCTGTTAACAATTCAATGCCTTAAATATATTTTGAGTCCTGCATTGATTTATTTCTGTCTTGAGTTTCTGTTCCTTCCTTGAACCGACCCACGGTGCCTGGGAATAAACCAATAATCTGTAACTCATTAACATCTGTGCTCCACTCTTTGCTGCTGTGCCAGCAACATATGTCACACCTAATATAGCTCTACACTTCCAATCAGCAAACTGTAAGATGTGCAAATTGTTAGAAGTGCAAAACACACTGGTGGGTTGAGACATTAGTGGCAATGGAGAAATTCACTTTATGGACTAAACAGATGACGGTGCTATGTGCTTTCATAAGGTCACTCAGACACAGACACTTTGGAAGAAGCTGCCGTGATAAGCGTTGACATTAGAATGACCAATCTCTGCATCCTGCCTCTACCCCTGACCTCTGGGGCTTATTGTAATACCTACGTCTACTGAGGACGCAGATAACAAAATCAGCATCTTCAGACGCTGGGTTTCATTTGTCATTGTCCCTTAGGTCAAAGATATGAAGCAACACTGGCCTTAAAGATGATGCGCACCCTTTAGAATTTCAAAACTAAGGTGAAATAAAGAAGACAAAAGACAAGACTATTGGTAAACAAAAAACTTAATATGAAACTAGAAATGCACTCAGAGAGTGCAAACCTTCGCCGAGCAGCACAGTTCCCCCACATATTGTGACTGACACCCCGCAATATTATTATTATTATTTTTTTAATCTATTTAATTGGATTGTTAACTCTGGAAAGATACCCTTTGCAATTAGAATTACACTGATATCATCATTTGTTGAATAGTTATTCGCGAAAATCGACATTTCCATAATGGTGGTTTACTTCAGGATGTAGCTCCGTAACTATTGAAAATACGTCTAAAGAATCGTCCATAGACTATATGAGAAAACAGGAGTTTCACTGCCATCTGGTGGACATTTGTTAGTACCACAACAACGCCAATAATAACTAATGGAGAATCCTTTAAAAAAAAAAAATCCTGGATCCAGATGATGATCTGGATCACGTCCAAAATTTAATCAGCTGTTCCTTGATTCAGAGCAAACATTTCCTGAAAATTTGATTAAAATCTGTTCATAACTTTTTGAGTTATCTTGCTAACAAATAAACAAACCCAGGCGAAAACCTCATTGGCGGAGGTAAATATATGCAGGATTTATCACTTATCTTGAGCCTCTCAGGAAACATATCAACACCACATCTCTTGACACCAACAACAGGCAATGTTTACGAAATCCTTTGATATTGTTTCCTGCAATTCAGTATGTGTGCATTCATTCTGCCAAATGGCAATGTATTCTCTCACTTTCACTGCTAATCCTCTCCTTTCGCCCCCTTCTTCTCAATTGTCACCTCACATCAGAGAAGAAAGTTGCAATTATTGCACTTCAGTAACTGTTGAGACAACATCACAACAGTGGAGCTTTGGACACCGCTGAGCTGATGGTTGGGAAAGACGGTCTAAGGAGCACAGCTCTTAAACTGGAGAATCTCAAAGCCTGAAAGCACCTGTTAAATGTTAGCTTTAGATCACTGCATGAGAGTCCTTCAGGGTATACACATTTTCATATAAATGTGCCATAGAGCGATAAACCCACAGCACAGTTCCAAAGTGTCGGCGCCTAAAGAAACACGAAATGCCTCATCACAGATCAGCAGCCCTGTTGCAACAGGAGCTATCGTGTCATATATTTTCCAGGTCGTGCTCATGCGCAGATTAAAGCTGTAGCGCTCGATAGTTCTTTGGTGTCATTGGACAAAAGTTCCATAATAATCTTTCACCACATTGTTTCACAAGGGGGCTTAGAACACAAATACTATACAAGTGTTCTTCTCACTTTAACCCATAAAGAACCAAACAGCCACTGGTGACTAAGAATCTACTGATATAAATGTTTAATACCTGTTGATCCACTACTACTATCAATAAATGCAAAAAATTGTGTAAAATACACAGTGCTGGGTGGATTTAAGCTACATGTAGCTACATTTTTATATAACTTGCTAGTAGACTGTGCTTTGAAGGGAGGATCATGACACCCAACACTGCCTCTGGTTATTTTTTCTAGCCATTGTTTTGCAAACGACATTTCTCCAGGGGTAGAAATGTAGTTTGTTTGAACTACTTCCATGAACTACTTGTAGATTCCCAAGCTACACTCGCAAAGTAGCTTCCCCAAAACTGAAAATACAGTTCATCTGCTTTTCATGGTCATGAGCTATGACCCATTTAGATGTTCAAAGGCTCCGCAGTCAACACGGAAACACCATCATCTTCTACAACATCGATTCATCAATAAAAACCTGCAGAGTTTGATAAATGATGGTGGAGGGAGATACCGGTACTGTTTTTTTTTGGTCAGTTAATGATAGATTTTACAACAAAGGTCTATTGTTCTTCACTTTTCTCCATTTTGATATACAGTAATAACCTTTGAACATCTACAAACATGATCAGTAAATTAAATCTGGGAAAATTTACACTGGAAAAAACTCAAACTAAAGAGGATAATATTGTAATATATGGAAATAAAACACAGGATAAGTTAAATAATGAGAAAAATTCGTCCAGAACTGCCACAAAAATACCACTTTTTTATTGTTTGTTTTTGTTTGATTATTACTTTTTTTTTTTTTTATAGTTATCAAAACAATACTATAAAAACA
>JAPSES010000097.1:11854818-11871904 GCA_029822895.1 Maxillicosta whitleyi | reverse complement strand
CAAGCTGGTTAGCCAAAGTGCTAGCAGAATCTCTGACTACCGTATGCTTTGTGTTAATGTGTTATTTTAAGGTGGAAGTGCTTCAGTGAATAGAAAAGCCCTTCTTGCAGAGTGTGCATTATACTTTGTCAGTCAACTGTTCCATCTTGGGGTTTTTTTGTCCTTAAATTTCTCATCCAGAGAGCCAACGTTCTGTTTAGCGTCTTCCACCTTTATCCATCTGCCCATTTGTGCATGTGCAACAGTTGGACAAACTGCCTGAAATGCATTGTCAGAGACGTTCAGAGTCATTCTGCGCTGCAGATAGGTCAATTGTGTTAGCATTTTGTATCAGATTAATCATGGTGATGGATTAATCAGCATTAACACTTTAATTTTAACAGCCCTAATATAAAATTGGAATAATTTTGTTTTCAGACATATTTTTATTCCTATTTATGCACATCAGTAATCACTTTTAACCATGCACAATGAGTCCCAGATACACTTTATCTGTCAATAATAAACCACATTTATCACAATCATTTCATGAGAAGAAATGAAAATATTTTATTCCAACTTAATAGGCAACAGTGTATACCATTGATCATAACTTGAAACATCCCTGTGCTAATGCTTTATATACGTAGCCTCCTCATTGAACCCCAGTAACATCCAGCAGATGATCATTAATAGAACATCAACTCCTTCTCAAACACAAAAAAATTAAATGTAATGTTAGTCATGTACATATTGAGACAATGTCTGCTTTGTAAGATTGTTAACTAGTAGTGTACTAATTAAAGATAGCAGGCATGGGTTTTACCCTTCTGTCTACTTATTTTTACTTGTGATAGTATAATGTCCTGTTTAATATTCATAAATAATAGAACTATGTAGATGTTAATTGTATTGAGCTCATAGCTTTTATCTTGACTATCACAGTAAAACATCACATTCACTTTATGTAGAAGTTAAGACATCAGAGAAAATATCCTCTTTCTTGAATAAAAAAAAACTGCCCTTGGTTATATTCCGGTTTATACTGTAGGTGAATTTTTTAATGACCAGATATAATATTTTATTATAAACACATTTATTTGAAACGCTTCATTAAACCATTTTGGAGCATTAAAAAGATTATGTTAATCAGACTCAGTTTAAGTCGCTCAGTTTAAATCTGATACAAATAAAATAATACAGTATTATTATTATTATTATTATTATTATATATGACCTTAATATTTTCAAGGCCAACAGCTATAGTGCACAATTGAATTAATTAGTGAATTTAATTTTCAATAACCACAAGAAGAACTGATGTGAAAATCTCTAATCCTAATTAATTGCTGCATTTACCTTGGTGTGAAGTAAATGGTTTTCGAGCTGCAGCAACTAATTTAGTAATGTTTTGACATAATTAAATAAATATATATGTAAAATTCTATCACTGCTATCCCATCTGCTCCACTTGTGCCACCTAAGAATTTTGGTTTGCAGTATGGTCCTGCTCCATAGGACAAAAGCTACAAGCAAATATACATAAAGATGCATCTCAGTAAAATATTTTAATTGTTATTCATTAATGGAATCGTATTTAATATCATTTTTTTCATTCCTTCAACTTGTGGTGCAAAACTTAATAACCATACCACGCCTCATGTGGTGAACCCCATATTTTATTGTACCATAAATTTTTAATAGTTGGAAAAAGGCAACTTTTGTGGTTCCAAAGAGCCCATTGGCATTCATGTGTGACACTGTGAGTGGTTTAAGCAGAACTTTAAACATGGCAACAGTTTTTTGTGGTTTTATTTCACTGTGTTAAATGACTTAGGAGTCACCTCAGAGCCTCATGAATTTTTATACCCAGATACAGGGACCTGGTCCAGTGGAAGAATATACAGTTCATATATGTATAATTTTAAGCGTTTAACAGAAAATAACTGCTCACTCACTTGAACATTGTATTATCTTTAGTTCGTAGCATTTTGTCCTCATTTTAGGCGCTTTCAGTACGGGCTTTTAATAGACTGGATTAAAAAAAAAAAAAAAAAAAGAGAGAGAGAGAGAGAGCCCTGCAAAATCCTTTTTGATTTTGAATAGGCAACACTTAATATGTTATGTATTTTCTGTCAGTGCACGTTGTTCAAAGCCCTACACTCTATCAAACCTTGTTGCATTGACCTTGTTGTTTCCTGACAATCTCACCACCGTTGTCATACTGAGTTTGAACACAGCTGTGCACCAAAGGAAAATGCTGTACAATGTTTGCAAAATGTTATCATGATGTAAACATGGCTACACCATTCACTCTAAACAAGTGTCAAGAGACTGCACACAATTTGTAAATGTATATCAACATATTAAATATTTGCTATAGGAAAAAAACAACAAATAATGCACATCTTAGATAAAACAGATTCGCTGCTGTTGAGCTGTGCTCTCTCCTTCACTGAATTGGAACTAAAATGGCCTCCAAGTGTACTGAACAATGGGGGTGAGCATAATGCAGTGTGACTACTGAGTGACTTGACTGAGATCCAAAGTGAATAAAAGGCCTCACTATGTGAGGCAGCGAGGCTGAGCTGCTGCAGTGCTCAGGACTTTGGCGAGTGACAGTGTATTAGAACGCTTCACACACATTTCATTTGCCAATAAAATCCGATTGCCATTTTCCACATGGCACATAGTCGGTGTAGTCAGAAACCGTAATGATCAAATGCGCATCTGCATCGGCACTATTCACCATCTGCATTTTATCTTTAACAGAAGAAAAGAAGATTCATGTTTTACTGGCAATATGACTCCCCGCTAGAATGTTTGTCATTGAAAAGTGTGACATATCTTTAACAGCATAAGGCAGCTGACTTAAATCTTTTTTAACAAGCGATGGTTAAAAGACCATAAGATGTATCGATTTATGCATAGTGAATTTATGCGTCGTATCAATAAAAAAAAAGTCACATTTTTCTCTCAAGTATAAAACAATATCAAATGTGTGATGTCATAGTCATTTCTAACCTACTTCTTGTACTAACAATGAACTTGGAGCCACACTTTGTGGACTCATAAAATATTTATTTGAATATTTTACATACTTATGAGCTGTAGCTCTTTGTATCATTGGAGGGTTTGAAGTAAATGATAAGCCCTGGTCAGAAGAAATCATCTAACTGTATCTGATAAGCCCGTTTTAACAACCGCCTATGAGTTAACTATGGCACAGAAATAGTAAATGGGGGGGGGTTAGAGGTCAGAGTGAGAGCAATTATAAGATATGAAAGGAAGTATCTGACTAAACTAAATACAGACAGATATTATATATATAGCCATTTTTATAATAATTATGTAAAAATAAATGCTACTAGAGCATAAAATATCCAGATTCTAACCATTTAATGGATTTTCTTCAAAAGGATAATATTCATTTTAATCCTGAAAGATCAACTACACATGAGTTGAGAGCACCCAAGTCACCTCCTAGACATGGCAAACATTTCAGTTATATTTTATTGAATTGAATATTATTGTCATAGTTTTTTTTTTTTTTTTTTTTTGAGACATTGTTGTCACTGTACAAGACTTGAGTCAGAATGAACACCTCATAAGACCACTGACATAAATATTTCACCCTGAACTGAAAAAGAAATGACATATCTTTGTCAACAGACCGAGCCAACAACTGTATATTTCCTGAATTCAGCTGCAATTTGTAAGTGGTTTAAGCAGCGTCAGAGTGAATTTGAGTATTTAATCCCGCATGCATGCACGTGCAAGAATCTGCACAGGTTATAATGGGGACAAATAATTATTCAGGCAAATCACGTCGTACAGTATGTCTGGTTGTTGCTCGCTGACTGTAATGCTTCTTAATGCACTTTATCCCTTTTTATTCAAAATAAATGCAGCAGAGAAAAAGAAATGTTTTCTATTAGGCATATTCAGCATGACACTTATTAACTGGAGCAAATCCCAACATGTATTGGGTTGAAATCACAGAAACACCCCTGACAGGTCATCAAAACTTCACAGACCTAACACAGATACTGACTCATTCACCTACAGGCTGCTCAGGGTTGACAGTCGACTGGAGTTGCACGTGTGGTTATAAATCCACACAAACAGTGCGCTACAGTGCGATAAAAAAAAAAAAAAAAAGGTGAATTGAGAATTGAATCTGTCTCCCTGCTAGAACCACTGCGCCACTGTGCTACCTCCTTTTACAACTTTTATTCATGAAATGGGGGAATGTGATAAAAATAAAACTGCATAAATGAGTCATCTGAGTAGTACAGGATTTCGTTGTGACACGGTGGTTTTGAAAATGCCACAAAATCAAGAAATGTGCTCGGTCCTGCGTCTGTTCTAATCGTTTTAAAATGGTTAAGAGCGCCGACGTGAAATTGCTGTTATGCTTCGTGTTGGTGTAATACACTGCAGGAGCATTTCAGTGGCATGGCTGGAGTATACAACCTCCAGCCCTGCTTTTCTTTGATGTGCTCTGAAGCCATCCTCTACCAGGAACTGAGAAGATCAAAGACAAGCGATTTTATCAAATGGAGCCCTTGTCGACTGTTTGTAATGCTTTATTCTTCATCAGGAACACCCACTCTGTCACCATGATGCCACAGGAGACACAGTGCTCTTTTAAACCCAGTGGTGATCTCCCCGTTATCCAGATGAAAACGGATTTATTCAAACCTCCCATCAACCAACCCTATAAATAGAAGCTTGTGGAAAATCTTCTGAGAGAGGGGAAAAAAAAAAAAAATAAGCTGTGCTCTTAAGCTGTTATTAACATGCTGATAGAAAAATGTCAAATGTTATTTTGGAGCAGTGAATATTCTGTGAATATAAGCATAATGTTTCTTGGTAATGCTTGTGACGGGAACATGCGATTTCACTAAATGACAAAATTATCTTGACAAAAACACACAGCTGAGTCATACTTTCTGATATTATGCACATGTTACTTGACTGCAGGGTGAGTAGTAATAATAATTTCCATAGAAATGGTGAACATTATTGCTCAAGGCTTCTGCTGGAGGCGAAGGTGGATGATGTACAAAACAGCCTCGCGTTCATCTATTTAATAAATCAGGTGAACATCAGGAACATACTAGATGTAATATTTCCGAAAACCTGAAGAAAACGCCGTGTTCTATCAATGTGCGTACAGTTGTGATGTAGCATGTAGCAGTAGGAACCAACCAAATGGCTGCAAATGGTGAACAACTGCAATCCACATTCACCTGTTCTTTTTGATTAGAAAACTGCCACCTGTTTTCCAGGCTGCTATTATTGCAACTGTTATTTTGGTAAGTGCCACAAGGGAGATAGCTCCATAACATCCGTGCTATCATTATTTTCCCCAAAAAAATATAAAGGTTGACTCATTATTTTTGGTTCAGTGTGCCGTGATGGATGCCCCCCCCTTTATGTCGCACGGTAAACGTACCTCACCTCTGAAGTATGTAGCCTATTCCTCTGTTTGTTTGTTTTTTTTCTCTACTATCAGTTAAATTGTAAGCAGCTATGTGTCGAGAAAGGCTGCCTTTGGAATTCCAAAAGGTGCAAGAATGTGTGAACAACAAAGTTCCCCCATCTACCTTCTGACTCTAATAATAATTTGAACTTTATCATTACCACTTATGATTGAACTATCATTCTGCTCCTTGTATGGATGTGTTAAGATGAATATGTGTGTTTAAGCAACATATATATGCATCAATGCGTGCATAACCAATGCAGTCAGACACCCTGAAGTGGTCTGATTGTGCCATTTCTTCATAATACAGCATGTGACTATAAGAGTACATGTTAATAGTCGCTCACTTCCATATTATAAACACGTTGCATTGATCTATGGCAACAACGGACAAGTACCATTTCTATATAATGCAACCTTAATGTACATTTGTTATTAGCTATCAATGGTATAATCAAGTGTTTCATGTTGGCGTATGTAAAGCAGCTGGAGTCACGAACCCATTTGTTCAATATGCCGTAATGAAGGTGCCCATTAAATCTAAGGGCATGACCATATTTGTCATTATTGGTCTTTGTATGAATGGCACTGACATAAATGTATGATGTCCAATAATTATCTTTGGATTTGTAGCCATTTTAATTCTGTGCTTATGTGTACAAAAATATAGCCATTAAAAAAAAAAAAAAAAAAAATCACAGGAAAGCTTTTTAAAATTGTTCCAACCAAATGAAAGACCCCTTTTTTTTTTTCTTTTTTTTTTTTTTTTTGTGGTTTGATTTGTGCTGGTGTGGTCTTTACTGCACCCAACTCCTCTGGCAGCTTTGTTCTTGAAGTTGACACATTTCTGAGCCAACTGCCTATACCTATATCTATGTGTGCTCTTTGTTTCATGGGCCATCACACTTCAAACATGCAATAAAGGGCAGAGAAGGGAGTGATTGACGTGCACATTTGACTGAAATGATTACTACCTTATCTATGCATACAGAAGTCCATTAAATCTACATCTATATCAGCATAAAGGAGAAAGATGGCAGGATACTCACCTTCTTTAGGAGGACGTTTCACTTCTGCACTCAGATTGCAGATCTGCCCAGCTTGTAGTTGGGGTGACAAGCAACCCTCCGTTTGTGGATTTAAAGGTAAAACCACGTTGTTGAGCATGAGCATACTCTCTGATTCTCCATCGCCTAAATGCTGAGGACAAGTGCATTTTGTGTACACGATCCCACATGTCTCCACTGTCCCTTTCTCTAATTTCAGGCAGTTTTCCAGCCACGTACAGAGCACTTGACACCCAAACTGGCTAGGACTTGCCTTATTCAACACCAGAAACTCCACAATAGACTTCTCCTCCTCCTCCAGCTTCTGCGGCGTCAATCCATTATAATCATAAGGGAAAACTCTCCGTAGCTGAACAAAATTCTTGTCATACAGTAAAAATACATAAATATTCTTTGAATCACACAGGTACACTATAGACTCGTTGACTTTCAGCAATTCATTGATCTTTTCGTGTGAGTAATGGTCAAACTGATAAGCAAGCAAAGAATATTCAGAGCAGCTCAAGTCTCGCTTGTATAGCTTCAGGTAGATGCTGTATTTGGTAGGGTCTGGGTTCTCCAGCGTCCATGTACAGTTTGTATAGTTCTTAGGAAACATTTCAGTCACCGAATATGATCCATAAATGACCCCCTTGACCAGAGTGGAACACCAATAATCTTGGGCACCAGTTAATCCAAACATAACCAGAAGATAGGTGGAAAATATATAAATCAACAGGTTTCGAACAGCCTTCATCCTATGTCATTTGGCCTGTAAAAAGAGATGAAGAGGGTTACACAGAAGAATTTATAAAGGAAACGATGTAACACAGTTGAGAGGTGATCTCTATCAAATCTGATGGATTTGTTTCACATATTTTAATCAGATCCTACCGTGAAAACTCAAAAAGCCATATTAACCTCAGCAACATGTCTTTTGCATCCTCATCCTGCCTCCTTCATCACTATACTTTGTGCAAACATTGCCACCTTGTGGTTGCTTCAGCCATTATTTATTTATTTATTTTGAGTTTTTTTTTTTTTTTTTTTTTTTTTTTTTTTTTTTTTTTTTTTTTTAGGGGGGGTGCAATAATATGAGTCATTTAAAAAAAAATATATATATATATATTAATTGGGTCGTATTTTGTATGGTAACACTCCCAAGAGATAGCCAAATATAGCTGTTTATAATATATCTCACATCAAAAGGCAAACAGTGGGAGCTGGATCCAATAAGTTTAGTCCTCACTGGCTGAGGAGCAATGCAACTGCTCATTTTACGCAGTAACCAGGATCTTTTTAAAATCAAGCTGTTGTCTCTGGGATTCGCTCTGCTTCCTTCAATGACACTTAGATGATATGTGGAGGCAAATTCACAGACAGGAGGGGGTGAAAAGCCTTTCTGCGTCTGTCTGGTCACTTTGGGCTTGTCGCTCTCTTTATCTGCGCGATATTTTTTTTTTTTTTTTTTTTTTTTTTTTTTTTTGGTCACTGCACGACCTGCATGTCTCCGAAATTCAGAGCTTGACATATTTGACAATGCAATTTGATAAAGAGCCAGTGTATGTGTATGTGTATGCGTGCGTATTAGAGGAGTGTGTGTGCGTGTGCGCGCTCCTAAGTGTGTTTGCATGAGAGAGAGGGAGAGAGGGGGGAGAGAGAGGGAGAGAATGCAATGCGATGTCCTGATTGCTTTAATCCTACAGGCAATGCAGCTGTGAGCAGTGTCACAGCAGAACGTGCATGTGTGTGCGCGTGTGGCTCAAACTGTGTGTGCATATGTGTGTGTGTGTGCGCGCGCTCGTGTGTGTGTGTGTGTAGGCGTTGAAATCCCAAGTAGGCTACAGAAACCATAGTCCAGACAATAGATACATATGCACTTATAGGCTATTTCTAACTTCTTCCCTTTGACTGATAAAACCTGCACCGTCTCACTATGTTGGGATAATATATGTGTTACATAAGGATTTGTCACGAGTGAAATCAGCTTTAGTCTCGATAAATCCATACGATTCCACATCCTTCCGCAAGATTCATAGCCAAGGCTACATGAAAATCAGTATTCTAAAGGGGCGAGAAATCGGTCGTCAAGAGACGCTGATTTTATTGCCGGGGCTTCCAAGAGCAATTTCGTCTCCAGAGGAAATCTGAATATAGACACACGGGCTACGTCTCATGCAATCAGTTCGACGCTGGGTATTTTTTTATAAGTGATTTTTATGTCTTAAGAGAGATATCAGCTCTAAGAGACCAAATAAATAAATAAAAAAAAAAATCATCCGTTAAGCATCATAGACTAATGTGAACGCATGAAAGCTTCAAAGCCATCATGTGGTATAGACAGGACGCATATTTAACAGGGGGGAGCTAAACTTTAACAGACGGATGACAAATGAAAATGAGCTTTTCATCAGACCCATAATAATAATAATATTAATAATAGTAATAATAATAATAATAATCTTACCTTACACTGCGGAAGCTATGGCTATTTTTCCAACATACTTGACCACATCCTTTATAAATAAATTCTGCAGCCCTCCGGTGAATCAATACTCTCCATTCCCGACAATAGAAGTCCGGCGCAACAAGATGGTTCAATGGATGAAAATAAAATGCGTTACACTCCGGTCTGCCCGTTCACATCCCCCCGTCTTCTTCTTCTTCTTCTGGGTTTTTCCCATCAAAACGGAGCGCAACAACACACGACGGCCACCGAGAAAGAGAGAGAGAGTGAGAGAGAGAGATAGGGGGGAGAGAGGAAGAGAGAGAGACCGACACAGACAGGGAGAAAGAAATTCTTGGAGTGATTAAAAAAAAAAAAAAAAAAAATTCAAAAAATAAAAATAAGAGGCCAGTTCTTACAGTATTACCATAAATTAATTCGGCAGCCTCCACGTCTCTATTCCCACTGATATGTTTTCTCCAGCAAGTTGCACGCCCCCCCTTTTTTGGGGGGAAAAAAGAAAAAAAAGGGGGGAGAAAAAAGATCCGTAGTGGGTGGATGTGAGATGTTGGGGGCTTGTGAGTTACAACAGAGAGAGGAATAGACGCGCTTTGCTTGGTGCTTGCAGAGCTCCAGGAGCAGGCTGCAATATCACGTCACACACTCAGCCGCTAAGATAAAGCACGTACGTACGTTTCTTGCTGCGTCTGGCACCACCACCACTTTCTTCCCTGCCCTCCCTTTTCTTTTTTCTTTTTTCTTTCTTTTTTTTTTTTGTCTCCATACAGCCTCCCCTTAATTCGAGTCAAAAGGGTTTCCCCCCTGAACTGGACCCTCTCAGTTGTGCGCAGACAACGGCGCGCTTTGCTGCAGCAATTCTCCAAAAAAACAGGAATATTTCATGGATTTTTTTTTTCTTTTTTTAAGAAAAAAAGGGGAGTGCGTGAGAATTACGCGATCATAAAAAAAAAAAAAAAAAAAAAAAAAAAAAAAAAACCGAGCCGGTGTACTTTATCAGTGGGACCTGAAGCTTACTGTGGTGTTGGGTAATTTTTCCCCCTTCTTTCCTGATGGGTGACAGCCGCTGTTGTTTTGATTCCTTCGCTGCTTGGTGGTGTACAACACGCTGCACGCCCTCCTGTTTTGCCGCCTTCATGCTGCTGGAACAAATGCTTATGGGAACTTGCATTCTCTTTGGAAAGTTGTCTGCACTCAGTTGCACAGAAGTAACCACCTCCTCCTCTTTTCGCCATCTCTTAGACATTTGCTCTCAGGGGAATGCACATGTGTGTAAGCCAAAGGTAAGACCATAATGCATTTAGTCTATTGCCTGCTCATACAATAAAGACAGTCATAAAAGCTGCCTCGGAGTCAGTGCCTTTCCTTCTTTCTTTGTTTTTCTCTGACATTGAGAGCCACTCAACAATAAACAGTCAATTAAATTCACTGTAAGCTTCCTGGCTTAAGCATTTGGTCCCAAACAATGTGACACCAGTGGCTCTGAAACGGGCTTCGTTGCCTATTGGCTGAATTCGTGGGAAATATGAAACCAATAATGGATAGACCATGGATAGTCTTGCAATGAGGTGAATCGTCTGGTGTTCATATTGGTTTCCAAAACAAGATGGAGGAAGTTTTCTGTGCAGATTGACTTTTTGAGTTTTTATCAGGTGCAAATAACACAGCAGATTGATCATCACAAGTCTACACTCTTCATATGCATTAAGAAAAGTTAATGAATGAGAAATTAATGTGCATGACCTTGAAACATGTTAGAGTTGAGACCATTTGCATATTGAGAATCATTTGCATATCCAGAAAGACATTTAGATGGCTTTTATCTGCACATGGATTGGACACTGACCATAGGAATAATTGTTCCACAGTATAATTTACATTTCCCCCCTTGTCTTTTTTTTTTATGTGGGGGGTGGGTTAGCTGCTCTAATCTTTTAGCTGTGCACAGTTAACTCTCATTAGCCTGGCTATCTCTTTCAGGCCTTGTCTGAATGTGTTCCATCTGAGCAGATGCTGCATGAAGAGCCTATTTGTTTATTTATTTCCAGGAAGTTTTAGTGTGAAGTGTTTATAAGCCAGCCCTTCCAAAGAATCCTCCAGAACTACACAGAGAGTACCAGCCACAGCAATGTGTGAGAATCTGAAGGAACTTGTTTATATCCCCAACATCCTGTACCATGCAGCGTTTACAACATTGTTAATCTGTTGCCAAACTTATAAAGGAGATTGGAGTCATTCAGCGCAGTTGGTTGCCGTGGCCTGTGACTGCGGTAGCTTTCTAATTCCAGTCTTCCCCAGGCAGCCAGTGGAACATCAGGGGTGACCTCGAGCCAGCCCACTTTCCACAGCCATAATGAAGACTTTGGCGTTTAGGGAGCTTTTGGCTCAGTAGGCTAAAAGATGGAAGAAATTCATGCAAGGCCTTACTGAACAATGAAAACACAATAAGTATCTCTCCACTGACTCATGGGGAGGCCAATTGCCAAGCATCAGGAATGCTGCCATCACTCTCCCCTGCAAGGACATTTCCAAGTCCAAATGGCACCCAGCATGTTTGGTTATTTTGCAAGCAGCAGAAAAGACAAGATGGAATTCATGTTTAGAGGCAAAAGCGGTTTCATGTGGTCATAATTAAATAAGAAACGACAAAACCAAGAAGTCTGGATTTGAGTATGAAGGTGTGTGCGTTTACACTTACAACAGTAGTTACACTGTTACTACTGTTTCCTCATCCTGAAGAGAAAAATAAAATGTATGAAATATTCAGCCCAACAAATGTTTTTGTAATGTACTTTTAGAAATGTTTTCAGTACAAAGCATAATTTGTCCTTTACTGAATGTTAAGTACTCTGTGCATGTGGTAGAGCAGCTGGGAATACTTTCATATAAATGCATATTATGTATGTAAAGCTTTTGGCTTTTTCAGAAATACACGATTGCATTGAGATTCTTACTAGTACATGCAGCAGATCAATTTTCCCTGCAAGAATCTCAGAAACATTTGTGATATTCCTCATCTAATAGCACTCGCAGAATCTGTCATATTATTCTGTCAACTCAAGAATCTGTTTGAGCACATGGTTTGTGAATTATTCATGATCTCACATAAAGAATAGCCCTATTATCACCTGCTCCCGTTTGTGTGTGTGTTTGTGTGACCAAGCCCCCATATGTTTGTGTGTGTGACTGCCAAATAGAATGTCTGTTTGATATAATGGCTGTTTTACAGCATTCATGTCCATTACAAAAACTCATGTTATAAACATCACTCTATTGATCATATGATAAACATAACTCTATTGATGTAAACCAACCATTATGAATCATTATGTTGAGAGCGTTAAGAATATATGGACTCACAGAGAAATGATTGATTTGCATAGTACCTATCACTGCATACAGACAAGTAGACAATATGTCTTACATACTTGACGCAGATGGTCCTCCAGATCCTGCCGCAATGCATTCAAATATTCAGCTCCAACTAGTCAGATATTGTACATGTATTCAAGGACAGTGTTCATGTGCTCCTTTCTGTAGGAATGTTTCTGGGATGACTTGCAGGTAAATCGCATATGCAATGTGATAATCATGAATTGCATAAAATATACACGCCACTTTTAATTGCCGCGTTATCTGTTGTATGCATTAAAAGCTTTCTGTGTGTATGTTCACGCTGCATCAAATACGAATGTTTAAACCAGAGATCTTGGCATGAACTGACACGTGATCAAATGGCATTGAATACCATGTGAAAGGGTGAAAATGAGTAGCTTTTGCACGCCAAATGCCATAAGAACTGCTGTGACATCCAGTGTGATTTCATGAGATCAATCTGTCATATGAAGTGAATTATTTTTGTGTTAATGCATAAGAATTTCTTTTATAGTGATATTATTTCTGTGGTTTTTCAGGATTGGGTCTCTCTTTTGTTCTTCACTAAACTGGCATTGACAAGTAATAAATCTGCCTCTTCTATTTACTCTGTACACTATAGTATTACCGCAGGTTTAGAAATTCTTGTGCCCTGAAAGTTGTCACCCTTCCATTTTTAAAATATTACACATCAGCTTTTGCAGAAGGTTTTTCCCTTTCCTTCTCCCAGGTGAAAACAACAGTGTCCCTGAAAGAACTCACAGATCTCATACTATTTAGAGCAACATGGTTAAATACGGAAGCAATAAACCTGCCTGAGATGTGAAAAGAAATGCATAATCACTTTCACAGATAGAGCAAAGCCAAGGGAAGTGGTGAAAATGTCAGGATTCACCAAGTAAGAGGCGGGATCCACAAACACTTGTGGAGGATTTGACTCATGCGACATGCTTGTAAATTACTGGCATTATGGATTCATGCTTGCAGTAATGTTCTCCATGCATCTCATATTATTTAGAGCAAGAAGATTAAATGAAGAAGCAATAAACTTCCCTGGGTTGTGAATACAAGTGCGTAATCGCTTTCACAGATAGGCAAATGCCAAGGAAAGTTGTGATAACATCAAGACTCACTGTGGGTGAAGTGATATCCACAAACACTTGGAGGTTTGCAACAAACTCGCAAATTATTTGCATTATGGATTCATGTGTTCGGTAAATGTTCTCCCTGCGTCACGTCTACTGGATGTCACCATCAGTGTATACAGGCTTGTGTCTTATGGTTCGATGCAATCATTACTCTAATGATGTACCGCTCTATTAACAAATTAAAGTGTGGGCACTTTCTTGCATCCCTTCAAGGGCTGTTTTCCCATTTTTCTTCATATTTAATTAAAAACTGTTGCAGAAATTGCAGAGTGCTGTAGGAGAGATGAGGTTAAGTGCTTGGGGGCAGTTCTTGCACTTCTTCTTGTATGGCAATCATAAACACTTCAAGAGAGTGCAAAGGGAAATGTATGTTAACTGTGTGAAATAATCAATGTCTGTCAAAAAGATGCATAGTTGAGGCTCATTGAAGATATACTGCACGTGCAATCAATGTGTGAAAATGACTCCCCATGTGTGGGTCTTTTGAATCCTTAGCACATGATCCCTGGTAGTCAATAACAATGCATTATTAACCACATTTATTTTAGTTCGCAACCGAATTAGAATTTTAATATGACACCGGGAAAAAAAAAAAAAATTCTGTCCATTCACATGCAAAACTGATGAAAACATTCATGTAATTATTCCTTTGACTTTCTCGGTACAAAACTGGCACAGTATAAATAACGCTTTACATATTTGCATAGTTCGTACTGTCAAATCGACTGAGGTGATACATTCTTTGTCTGAGCACCTTCGGGACCGTCGAAACAGTCCGTCATTATCTGCCACATGGAAATTATTTTTAAAATGACGCGGAGCTGGATAACTTATTCAATCGTTATATATTTTCAAAAGTCTGCTTTTATCAAAATTTAACAACGCTAAATTATGAACTACGCTAAAACATTAAAGCTAAAACAGCTCAAAATTTTCACATAACTGATTTATCAAAATAGTCTCTTCCAAATTAAACCCCATTTTATATTTCATCTTGGAATAACCTTGCATGATTAATGAGTCAAAATGTATGGTGCGCTGATACACTGCACTCCGATACCCTTCGCAGTAAGAACACAGCCTTGAAATGCACTTAGAGACATGAGGTCAGGGTCTGTCTTATACGCTGCTCCAGTTTAGATGTAACTGTGAATCTGACCCTGTAGTGTCTTTGCAGTGATCAAGAAAATCTAAAAGGCAGTTAGTCAGCGGTGTAAAAATGCTTTATAGGGGTGATATGATCTCATCTTTTAACAGCTCTGACTGCGCTGCTTGTAACTCTTTATTTTCTTGTTGTCAAGCAGAGGAGCTAAAAATGCTGATGACCTCTGAACTTGACTAAAATACTTGTGGATGTGACACTTGATAGCATATGTGTATCTACGTAGAGAAAAGAAGAAAACTAGGAATGATGGATGCAGAGCAATTTTCTGAAGATTAAGGTAGGAGTTTAAGGACTAAATCTAACAGAGTTTTCAGATTAATAGTTAACTATGAAAAAACATTGTGTTTATTGATAACAATCTGCCAACAATGGAGCGTGTAAAGTATAGATGATGAGGCTTAAAATGAGTGTGTGTGCTCCAATAGTGTGGGTGCTGTCTTTAATTAATCATTGTAAAGTAACTTTAAGAACACAGTTGAGCGCTTTCACACTCATACGGTTTAGTTTGTGAATTAACAACTCCTCTAAAGCATAAATATGGTGCTGGCAGTCAAAAGAAAACCGATGGTGGATGGTACGCCGCATCAGTGATTTGACAGTTTCCTGGGAGAATCAGGATGTTTGGATAGAACGTCAACAAAAAAGCCCTGACAATTAAAAAAAAAAAAAAAAAAAACTGGCATGTGCATTTCTCTGCCAGGAAAACTCTAACATGGAAGAGATAGAATTGCATCTAAAACATATTGCGATTTAACAGGTTTCATATAGAGTTTAGAGAGGAGCTGTGGGATCTGTCATCCTGTCGTTGGTTGTAATACTGCCACCGCTGAGTAATGGGATTTGAGTCATTTTGATCATGTTTTTGGCAAGTATTGATAAAAATGTACATTTTAATAGGGGTAATTATGAACAAAGTGAAAACGCGTTTTCCCATTTTGCTGTTTTACTGGGACTTTTTACAGACCAATCTTTTGTATCATCAAATGCTGCTATCTCAAACAGCCACAAAAAGGCAATCAAACATCAACACAGTAGTGCATAATCCCCTTGATGACAAGTGTGCTTTCCATCAGCATCTTTCATTACTTTCCCTCCTAGGTCTTTTTGATGTTAAATATACCAGTCTGCTGTCTTCTCAAAGGAATTTGCTTTTCAGAATTTGCCTTTTAAAAAATGATGCTGACATCTACCAAACTGGACCAAATCTTGCAGCCACAGAGTTACTTGTTTACCATATGGCTCAATATAAATATTAATAAATTCACTTTCATTTTTAATACAAGTCTAAGAAACCGGGCATAATTTAGATGATTCTTTGGAGGATGAATATGCGCTTTGCAGATGCATGCTGGGTAGCTTTATCGGACAAGCTCCAACAGGGACATTTTTTAACAAGAATTTATCATTCACAAAACAATATAATATATATATATATACTGCCTGTCATGCATGTGTGACTTAAACCATGCCAGTGTGGTGCATACAGTTCTGCTTTACATTCCACTCACACTCTTATTTGCCTTTTCCATGCCTGGGTTTAGAACTGAATTTTAAATCAAGGTATTTTTTCCCCGGCACTTTTTTTCTTTTTTTTTTTTGTCAGAGACAATACTGCACTGCATGAATCCTCAGGGCCTTTATCCATTTCCTTTGAATGTGGTTCCAACCACCAGGCCTTAGACATCCACAAACCCCCCTCTCTGGCTATGTAAATATTCCATGAGCCTCTGCCCCCACACTGTGGATTGACAAGCATCCCTGACTTAAAAACTTCATCTGTAAAAGGGTCTTTCGTGAAAGGCAAAAACCCACTGTAGATACGCACTGTTCTACAAATTACCATTTTTTTCCCTATTTTTTGCACATGTCAGACATTATGGAACATCCCACAAATTCCCTTCATATAGCTCAGGGCTGTCAAACTCATTTTATTTCAGGCCCACATTCAGCCCAACATGATCACAAATGGGTCAGACCAGACAAATAATACCATAATAACCCAAAAATAATGTTGACTCCAAATATTTCACTGTTTTTTAGAGTAAAAAAACAAAGTAAAATGTTTGCATCTTCAAACTAAACTTTGAAAAATAATAAATAAAATGAAAAATAATTGCAGTCTTAACAATGTTAAGTCTCAGTTTATGATTTACACATGCTAAACATTTAATAATAGGTGCAATATTGGTCAAATTACACTTACTTCTTTTAAGACATTTCAGGTTGTTCATATTTGTGCAGGTTATTTGTTTTTTTTTGTTTTTTTTGTGAAAGGATAGTTTATAAATGTAAAACTTTTCATGTAATTTCGCTTTTTTTTTCACTATAACAAAGATAATGCTTTAATGTTATCATCATTTATAGGTTATGATCATTGGCACGTGCAGGTGTGGGGGGGGGGGGGGGGGGGGGGGGGGG
>JAPSES010000097.1:11839454-11854547 GCA_029822895.1 Maxillicosta whitleyi | reverse complement strand
GTGTGTGTGTGTGTGTGTGTGTGTGTGTGTGTGTGTGTGTGTGTGTGAAAAACCAGCAAGAAAAGTGTAAGATTTCACAGATCTTTTTTTTTTTTTTTTACAAAATAAAGGACCGAATATGGTTAGCTGATAGCATATCAGTGAGATTCATTAAGTACAAAAAGGTAAGGGAATCATGCTGACAAAGGGGTCTGGAAATAGCCCTGCAGCGGTTGGAAAAGAAAGCTGTGTCCTTGTTAATCAAGAAGATCATAGGTCACCTTGGCAATTATCAATTCTGAATGCACACAATAACAAACTATCTTTCCGACAAATCACCTGACACATTTTCATTTCCCTGTCTATAATTTATTTTACACTGCAAAGAGGAAGTGAGGGGGTGGGATAGAAGAAAAAAAAAAAAAAAAACGACAATCTTGAAGCTGCCTGGAAAGGAGCTGCTTAGTCATTAATAATAGAGAAGAATATGAGTTAACCCCCGTATATTTTGTCATTGCCATTAGTATGCTGGTTACTTCATTGTCTTTAGCAGGCTGCAGCCTTACTAATCAATCATGAGCCGCAATCTATCTCCGTCACCTTCATTCTTAACCCGTGATATCTGCCCCACTGCTGTAACATTATTAACTACACATCTGAAGCATTATGCAACCTGATCCAAATGACGTGTAGTTGAATTTATTGATGTTCTCAGGGTTTTTGCACTAACCTTTCATCACTTCCATCTGATTCTGCTGGATCTTCTACAACATTCATGCAACCACAGTCTTCTTTATGAGACAGGCTCCATAGTAATACCGACATTCTCTTAAGATGTACTGAAAGTATTGCAGAGTGTCATACAAAGGGATTTTTTTTTTTTTTTTTAATCATCAATATGCAACCTTTCCTGATTCATCCTGTACAGTCTACATTTTCTTTGTGCCATTCCATAGTTCCTCCTATGAAAAGCCGCACATACACTATTCACTCAATCTATTGTGGCTTTTATAGCTTCTTGGGCAACTCTGAGATACAGCTAATTAAAATTTCCATGATAAAATAATTAGCCTTCCCTTGCAGACAATAGAGAATGGAATTCTTTGGTAATCACTCAATGAACCGATAAGAAAGTTTTCAAGTATCTACCAATTTACTGTCATCAGGACAACCACAAATAAGTTAGTAATTTTCACTTGCAGGCATACTTTTTTTTTTTTTTTTTTTTTTTTTTTAAATAAAGATTATGGAGTTCATCACTTGTATGCCGATATGTGGAAATACAATTGTGGATGGCAATAAGGCACGAAAAATCCGTTTATTTGAAAGGGATATGCTCTGAGAAGTTGTGTTATGAAACAAGATACAAGACGTATTGAAAATATAACCTGCTCACCCTGTTCATGAGAAAGGAGAAAAATATTGGAATTGTCAGGAAATTAATGTTTTCCAATTAAAGAGTCCATCAATCACCTTAATTAGAATATTTCCTTTTCTCTGTGGCATCTACATTCGATGTTATTACTTTTTGTGGTCAGTATTGGCTAAACACTGCTGATGGGTGCACATGAGACCAGTATCAGTAAATTGACCACTAGTGCGTCTGCTTTTGCAGCAGGTTTGGGGACAACTGCTTGTCTTCGGCAGTTTGCATTCCCAGAGCAACAGAGATGAAAACCACAACCTCAGAATGCTTAAACACCAGATTTATAGAAAAAAAGCAGTAAGTGAAATGCAAACATCTTTCAATTGAATCCCTTTAGTCTCTCTGGATGTGTTATGAAAAATGTATTCAGCATGGTTTTACTGAGCAAAAAAGGACACCTCAATCAATACCAAGTGTTCCACTTACATTTTGAGTGGGGGCATACACTTTGATTTATTAATCTGTGTAAAATGTTTCTTTTTTTTTTCTTCATATTTTGTGTGACCTTGAGTATATGGTTGGTGATTTGAATTCTGTAGTGACTCTGCTGAATAATAAAGATTAATGCTCAGAGATTATGCTCTTGCCATGGTGTGTGAGACATATGAGAAACTGCTGAATTGCAGACAAACCATGCTATAATTGATCTGATGCATTATGTTAAGTAGTCGACAAGCTTTAAACAAAGCACTGTTATGAGATGAGGTGAAGGAGTAAATTGCAGTCAAGATGTTGTTTTCATTACACCAATCACGATTACAATTATACTATACACAGTTCAAGTAAATTGCCCATTGACTGTCTCATAGTTTGCACAAATAATGTCTGACAAATACTTTAATGGATTGATGGTTTGCAAGTGCATCATATACTGTACATATATCCTTATATACTGCCCTAATATGATATTTATGTTATAGGTTACACCTTGTTTTGCTCATCTATAAACAATCATTGGAAGTGTCGCAGTCATATCTTTTATTTATTTATTTTTTACATGAAGTTAATGTGTCGCGACCAACATCCCCCTACCGCATCATACAATTAGGGCTTTGGAGTCAGTCCTGTCTGTGGAGCAATTGCCTGGACCAACCTGTCCACAGTAAAGAGGCTGGCTGAAAACTGCCTGCACCACTGGTTTCATGCAGCTCAGCTGTCCCTTGTGATATCCATCTCCTGAGTCTGGTCTGGCTTGTCAATCTAGGCTGGAGGGAGACACTGCCTCCGCTGATCACATCTGCCCAGAGAGCTGCTTTCAACAGCATGAATGGTCACGGTAAACTGTGCCTCTGTCATCACAACCAGACAGTCCATTTAATTTGCAACCACACAACTTGCAGCATTTCAATTCTATTATAACAAATTGAGTGTGTATTTATTGGAGTGAGTGGGTGAGTTTTCTCATTATTTTCTCAGTTTTAACCCAGTATTTGTTCATGTAAGGTAGTTTGTTGTAATAATACCCTCATAGTGTGTGGCCATGTGACAGTGGAACCCATTACCAGCGGAGCTACTGACTATTATATATTATCACACGAATGAATAGGAGTGAATGGTTGGATGTGAATTATTTTTAGATAGATAGATAGATAGATAGAAAATGCACATTATACTGATGTTTGTATATTTTAATTTGTATTATTTTTTTTAATAATAACATCATTCTTCCCATGGACTACACATGGAAATTAACACTAGTACTACAACATGGGCGGCTGTGGCTCAGATGGCACAGAAAGTTGTCCACTGACCAAAGGGTTGGCAGTTCAAACTGTGCAACTGTTCTAATTATTGCTTTTGCACTAATTTTTATTTAATAAATGTGTAATAATGTCTTGTGCAATTTCCTAAATTTGCAGCCTACTGAATAGGACATGTCAGAGTCTGTCCATACCAGGGCACTGAGTACAATGCAGACAACTGAGCTGATGGATGCCAAGAAAGTGAAATACAAAAGTAATTTCCATTAAAGTAAAAACATACATTAAAATAAAATTTATATTACCCATATAAAGTTGGACAGAATAATCAAGGCATGTGTCTAAAACTATATTTCCTCTAAAACAGATGACAGCCAGCCAACACTTCAATTTGTCATCAAAGAAAAACTGTTCATGTCTGCTCCATTAACACTGAATAAGAGTCAGTATCCATGGTGACGTTCAAGGGAGAAAGTAATATTCCCTAGTTGAGCTTTGCTATGAAATTAAGCTCATTAAGAGGCTAAAAGAAATATCCCCATGTGCTCCAAAGTCACCTCTGAGCAGCTTGCTTTTCTTCATGATATCACTGAATGGTCTTGGATCTGACCTTTTTGAAACAATCGTCAGTGTTTTATAACTATGTGTTTATTGCGTTGCCCAAGATCCAAGATAGCAAAGGATTTTCGGGTGGATTATGACTTAATGATGACCTGTCAACCAGCATCCTTTGATCAACTCCAGACATTCACAACAACTGAAGTCGAGCAAAGATGAAAAGTGTTTTAAGTCCAAAAAAAAAAAGAAGGGGTGGGGGGTGTACTGCTACTGCTACTGCTACTGCTACTGCTGCTGCTGCACAGTATTGCAGTCAAAATATAAAAAGTGATCTGATCGCTTGTAAAGAGTGTCGCACTTGATGTCAACCCAGACTACGAACCCACTGAACAAACTCCACTTTAGCGGCGACTGCGCTGATGAGGCCTGAGAAAACAATCAGGGTACCTCCCTGTGCGGAGGGGAGGCCACCTGTGGTATCTTACAGATGTGCATTGGAAGGGAGCTTCCACGCCCCCCCCCCCCCCCAGTGAATAGTGAGATATATTAATGGGGTAATCTCTGGTGTACATCTCAGAGGGAGCTGGTGAGGAACACCACTAAGAAGTCCTATTCTTTCCTCTTGGGGCTTGTGCAGGTGTGCTAATACAATATCGGAGCTGTCTGAAGCACTTACACTGTACAGCACTGACTACCGAGATGAATTAGAAGGGTCCCTCCTCTCTCTTTAATGACAAGCCCTCCTCTCCATTTCTCAGCTCTCCAATCATGCAGACAACTCACCACGGCTTTACTCCAGCCAGGTCCCCAGCATGAGGATGACCCATCAGTCTGCCGTGTGTTACACGAGCCAATCTGCTGGGATGATAAATGATAACCAGGAGCTCGGTGCTGCTGGCCCTGTCAGAGGAGATTTCAGATGGGAGAGATGATGGGGTTGCCACACTGAAGCATGGTGTGGGCTCACAGCAGGTACAGAGCATAGGATCCAGTGCCACCAATTAATGTTTGTCTTAGTTCACCTCGGATAACCAGAGCACTCTACACCATGCGGGCAAAGTACTGCCCCGACAAATAACAGCCGAGCAAATGCACCGTACTCCTGGGAACACGAGAAAAGCTGCAAGGTATTAGGTGAATATGAAACAACCAGCGGCAAACAATTAGTCTGGTGTCCTTTGGGAATCATCACCTGGGAAAAAAGACCTTCAAACCAAAAGGGAAAAACAAAAGTAGAAAAACATTTATTTAGATTTTTTTGTTTGTTGCTGGAATGGTTTACAAAGAAAATGGCATGTTTCTCTAATGTGTAAGAGATGACCCTTCAAAACAACTCAATTAATAACCTACGTGGTGCGTAAATGAATGAATAGCACAAGGACTGTAACAGGAGAAAATAAATAGAGCAGCAGAATATACTGACATATCACAAAGAGCTTCTCTCTTTTTTTTTTTTGGTCTTGCTTTCTGACAGGCTGCTCCACATCCCCCCCCATCCTCTGCCATGTCTGCATCACTACAGCAGGTCTGTGTAAATAGCTGCCATCTGGAAATCCCATTTAACAGCAGAGGGTGCCAAAGCTTTTCTATTTTATATTTCCCAGACACACTGAAATCCTTTCTACTTAAACGCACAATAATAAGTATAATTTGCTCATTAAAACCAATTATACTAACTTAATATGAGGATAATATGAATGCAACCTTGACTGGGGTTCCTTTTACATTTCTTTTGTTGTCAAATTAACCATCAACATAACATTACATAAGATCAAGTTGCTGTCTATCAGCATATTTTACAAGCTTTCCTCCCACATGGTTTAAAAGCTGACGTGCCACTCTTTTTTACTTTATGGAATTTCTTTTTCTTTTGCAGGAACTAAAGAAAGCCAATTTGAACCAAATGGAAACACGATACAGATAATTGGGTTAACTGCACTGCTGGCTCATACTCTTTTCTTTCTTTCTTTCCCTTCAATCCAAACTAATTTCACAGCAATATTTAAGTGAGAACAGGCTACGGTTACATAGACAGAGGTACCTGTAATGCAGCCATTATCACATATTATCTATTTCTGATCATCGGATCTCAATAAGCAACAGATAGTGTTAACGCAAGCGTGTTAGGACACTGAAATGGAGCTTACAAGCTATGCCACTATGCTAAGTTTTGTTCTTCAAATTAAGCTTTCGTTAAAAAAAAAAAAAAAGAAATAACTACACACAAATACACACACACACCTACATGCACACGCCTCTCACCACACTGCAGCGAAGTGCAATGAGTTACTTCTGTACACGGTACCTGTTCTGGGTGCGCATCTGACCCAGGAGCACCATCTGTTATGAGAGACAGAAAAACACAGAAAGCATGAGGATGTGACAGAATATGAAATATGTTCTGAGTGTGTGAAAACAAATGAACAATACCTACATGTTTTTTTCTCATCAAATATACTGCAGGATTGTACAAACTTTGCCAAATACACCCCAAAAAAATTTTTTTTAAATCAAACACGCTAATTATTTGTTATGACGACGTCCCAGTCCCATAACACTGCTTCTGTATTCGTTCACATCCTATTTGTTTTTATGATGCTGCTACTCAGGTGAGTAACATTATCTCTCAATGGTGCGTCCTGTCATTTGGGGCCCCTGCATGCTGAGCTGACTGTAAGTTAATTCTGTCGGTTTAAATGAGCATCTTTCTGACATTTAAGCCACAGGGAGTCCATGATATGTCGGCAGAGCGGTGAGACTCCATGCACCACCAAAGTATACAGAGCAATACATAGCAGCATAATATGAAGACTATCGTAGAAATGTTTGGTTTTAAATGCCAAATTTGCTTGCAAAGCAGAAGGCTGGCCGGCACGGCAAGTGACAGATGTCTGATATGTTTGGCATGGATTAGCTAAAAGCTTATTTCTGCACCTACTCTGTCACTGGAGCACAGACTCCTCAGACAATTCACCAGTTTCCAAATTATGTGCAGGCTGTGAAGCGTCCAAGCAACAGAAATGGAGGTCGTCCAACTTGTGCATCTAGCCTTAAACAAGGTCAAAGAATAAAATGTAAAAAAAAGTTCTGCAATAGTATGAGTTATTAGTAAAAAAACAAACAAAAAAAACAAAAAAAAACAAACAAAGAAAAGCCAAGAAAAAGAAGTCAACCAGTCTTTATAGGCCTATTGGTTCAGTAATTCAGAATGCAATATTCTAATTTTTACTCTCAAATACCACTCTTGTACCACACAAAAGCATAAATATTTGCATTTGGCCAATTTATTTTCTCACAGCAAAGTCAAAAGTGGACTGATAAATCCCTATCCAATAATGCAGAGTAAAAAGCTCTATCCACCTCACATAATGTTCCATCCAGCATCGCCCACAGTGATGGCCAGTCAAATTGGATTAAGCTGAGGTGGCTTGGGGCTTCTCTGCAGCTGCTGCTGTTTGATATGGGGTTTAGGTGTGCTGCAAGTGTTAACTTGGCTAGACTTAAAAGACTTGCAGAGACACATTAATATTTTATATGAAACTACAGACTATGATGCCAATGAGTCACTGGCCTTACAAAAAAGAGAGCATTATAAAGTGGGTGATTATGTAGGGCTACAGCATCGGTCTGTCAACTCAGTACAGTGATGAACTTCATTTTATTCTGTTTCTTTTTCGGACTATTTTGCAGTTTTCACACTATTTCCGGAGCCAAAAAATAATTAACATTCAAATTATAATATTACGCAAAATTATATAAGAGAAGAGTTGTCTTTTGGGTTACTCTCATGTGCTTTGCAATTGTTATTTTACCTCATAACTGTTGAATATAAAGCGGTGGGATCTGGAGTATGCCCAGAAATGTTACTGATCTGAAGAGAATGAATCAGTGAAAAGTGCTTCACCATGTAGGAAGGCATACGTTATATTTACCCTTGATTCCAACATAAGGCTGCAAGCCATGTGGTCACAACCAATGCCAAAATACTATACAGTTGCCAAAGTGCCTAGAGGTGCAGCTACAAGTGGCCGCCACAAAAAAACAACAGCATCATAATTAGTTCCCATTTTTGAGATTTATAAAACCAGGACACCACATTATTAGACCTAAAATCACAAGTCAGTGTGTATGTTAAAAGATTCTGTAAAAAATCTAAATGGAAACTCTGATGTCTTTGGTTTCTTTCTCTTTTTTTTTGTGGTACTTTTGAGGTGTAAGTTGTCTCTAAACTTTAGATGGATACACATGCACAAGGCCAATGATGAAAATTTCAGTTGGATCTATAATATTAATAGTTGTATTTTCAGTATTTAATACCAGTTGTTACAAACTGATGTTTTTTTCTTTTTGTGCTTTGAGTTTATAATTATGCGTACAGGAAGGGTCCTTTTTATCTCTGTATCTGATAAGCTAATATACTGTACACTTGAAATGTTGCATGTCAGTATGAGACTTTATTTAGAGAATCCACTGTGGGTTTACTGGCATAAATACTGTACATACATTTTCATGATAACAGAATCTGATGAAACATTCTGCTTTCAATCATATCAAATCAACATGTACCTACATGATGCCACTTAAATACATACCATTTGCGCAGGCCTGTATATTGTAAATGTTTATTTCAATCAGAAGACACTTAAATAAAACAAAAACTGCATAGGTTTATTTACACAATGTGTGTTTTTGGTGATTGGACCCCATTGTGCTGCCATCAGTGTTATGGGCGAAGGTAATGAATGCATTGAGCTTGATAGAAATATCTCCTTGATGAAGATGAGACATTGGTGGGAGTGATCAGGGAGTACAAACCTGGATGATAAAAATCGGAAGGAACCATTGACAGCAGACTTTGATAAATAAGGAGGTGCATGGGGTTGTGTTGAGCTACATCAATCTGAATGAAATGACAGCTAGCAGCAACAGTGAAAAGATCATTTTTTGTTTTAAAGTTTGACAGCTATGAGATGATTGGCCAGTGGTGAAAAAGACTATATTGTATGTAGTTGTTTTTAACAGGGAGAGTGAATATCCTTGACTCAGATGATCTCGAGAAAGGTACCATGCATGTTAAACACTGCACATATTTTTCATCCTTATTTTTTCACTTGCACAAATTAGACAGGATTTGCATAAAATAATAAATAAACAAGATCAAGAACAACCAAATGTGCTGTTGAACTTCTCATATGACCCATTTCAGTGTTTGATGGATGAACACGCTTACAGTCAGGCTCGGGGCTTGGTAAAGGAGACCTCTCTGGAACAAGACATCCTCAGTAGACCAGAGGAAGCAGGTCGTGACTGAAGCCCACATACAGATGAGGTGTGCCAAAACTGTGTGGAAACAGAAGATCAGCTGAAAGGATTTATGAATATGTGTCTTCATTCAAGCAACCTATACTGTGTCCTTCAAAATCACAACCAATGGAACAAGGAATATTAATCATGCATACTGTTATCGTCAGCAACAACAACAAAAAAAAAAAAAATGGATCTGTACAAAGTACAAAGTAAGTGTCCCCAAAGAGAGTATGCCTAGAGAGACGACTAATCAATCCAGCTCAGCCGTTAGCTTTGATTCTGAGAAGGGGGTCAAAAAGAATGGGAGATCCCAATAAGGACCAGCATAGGGCAGCTTAAGACAGGCCTGGACTGGTAAAGGCTGTCGAATGTGGGTTAATGCCTTGTAGTCCCACCAGAAATAGCCAACACTAGCTTGAAACAGGATCTGGATCCGTGGTCCAGCCCCCTGCACATAGAGTCTATACTGTGGAGCTCTCAGTCCTTTGGGAGGATGCTGTGCATGAAACCTTCGCGGGGCTGTAATGCACTATGTTGGCAAGAGAAGCTGAACATCAGTGGAGAGCAAAGATCTGCTGAATGGAGGTAGAGGGATTTATGGTAGGGATCCATCTTTTATAAAGCTGTTGAGAGACCTGGGGATCAGCGGACAAGCCCTGTACAAGACTATCAAGTCAACATCAGGTATGACTGAGTGGAATAGTCAGTGGCTGAAGAGGAAGGACCTGAGCTGGTCTCACAAGTGAGTAGTCTGAGCAGATGCTGAGATGGTTTTTTAGTAACCTGAAAGATGTGTCTGCACAGTCCTCATCACTTTCAAAACATCGGAATAGTTGAAAGGAGTGATATTTTGCTTTTTTAAATGGAATCATGCATCGTAAAACATTTCCCTGTGGTCTACATAATCTGTAAATGCTCTGTTTGAGTCTGAATTCTTCATTAATTCAACTCCACAGGTCCATCTTCAACACTATTTCAGGAGTAATGACACCAGAAAGGTGGTTTTGAGCGCTGGCCCTTTAAATGCAAATGAGCCACTTCACGCCCCGCCCCCTTGAGGTTGTTGGCTATGGTGCTCTGTCCTGTTCAACCAATAACTGAACAGTTTAGGTAATCCGTTTGTAGTTTGAACATATTTTCTTGGACTACAGCTGCTGATCATAAACAATTGTCGTAATCCAAGAAATGTTTGTTGGAAGTCTTGACCTCGAATGTGCAAATGTTTTCACGTAATTAGCTCTAAAACAAAACATATTATGCAGGAATTAAAAGAGGTTGTAGAAATCACTCAATTTTTGCCAAAATTAATATAAAGATAGCTTTGCAGCACCTGGAGGGTACAAATTCAAACTTTATGAACTATTAGAGTCCAAATACACAAATAAATGAACCAAAGACTCATAAAAGTGGGTTTATATAAGAAATAATCTAGTCAATTATGTTATGATATCTGTTATTGAAGCTGTATGCTTTAAGAGGTAGAGATTGAGTTAATCTTCACCAAACACATTCTTTAAATCTATTGCAACTAATGCATTTGTTACGTTGGTACATACAGCTACAAGGTAAAACGAGGCCGTTGCATTTCCTGAATATCAGGATGATCCAAGGATGTCCTTGTTGAAGTTTCATTCAACAGGTTCCCAGCAGGTGCAAAATGTGAAGAGTGAAGCAAATGAGATGTCACGGGACTTCAGTGGTGGATGTTGGGAACTAAAAGCAAATGATAATAAGATTTAACCTTTCTTGTTGCAGATTCCATTTGGTTGTATGCCCATAAGCAAGCCACTGGCTAAGATTTTTGTTATGCCCAGTAAAAGCCCCAGTTCATGTTATTCCCCTTTTTCAGTAAGAGGATATTTCTGCTGAGAACCAAGGACTTGACCTATTTTGGACCCTATGTATTTTTTAAGACCTACACTATTGACTCTTGGGTTAAAAGACTGCAAAACAGGTCAAGGGCTAAAACATCCACTGGGAATTTTGCAGGATCTTGAATAACATTTAACAAATACTCATTCATTTGTATTCATTTATTGGTCAAATCAACATATGCTGGAATAGTGCATGGAATGAACATGAGAAACAAGTGCACATACTTTAGACTTAGTAAAAGATTAATATAGAAATAACTAAGAATAGGCAATTAAATAAGCTGTTATAATTGCCTGGTGTAATTAATTGATTTTTGTATGTTAATTAATGATCATTTATATAATTTGCATTCTGGGTTTTAGGCATTTTATGATCTGTATTTGTTAGAATTTCACCTTATCTAATTTTCATGTTGATTAGTGTTTCTATTATTTAAATGAATAAAACCTGAGCCACCCCTATTTTTCACATGAAAATGAGGCTACAATTTAGAGCACAGGTGTCAAACATGCGGCCCGGGGGCCAAATCCAACCCGCCAAAGGGCCCGATCCAGCTCCTGGGATGAATTTGTGAAATGCAAAAATTTATTAACAATAATTTTAGTTCAGGTTCCACATTGAGACCAATTCAGTGGAATAAAACCCTATAAATTCTCACAAATCCAATTTTTTTTTCTTTGTAAATGTAAAAGTTTTCATGTATTTAGACTAAAACAAAAAAAAAATCTGAATTACCTGAAATGTCTCAAAAGAAGTATGTGCAATTTTAATAATATTCCACCTGTTACTAAATATTTTGAGTATCTGTCGATCCAATGTGATCTGTAAGTTATAATGTATGTGTGGAAATGATAAACTAAAGCATAATAGTGATTATAGTGTTGATATCGCATAGTTTGAAAGGATAATTTGTAGATTTGAACATTTTCATCATGTCATTTTACTTTTTTCACTGTAAAATCTAAAGACAAGTTTAGAGATGACATTATTTATATATTATTCTGTCGTTATTTTACTGTATCAGCCCTCTGCACATCAAATATAGCCGAATGTGTGGCCAGTAGTGACAGGCAGCCCATAAAGATGGAAGAGGCTAAACAGCACGTTGGCTCTGGATGGAAATATGAGGAAACCCCCCCCCCCAAAAAAAAACCCCAAGATGGAACAGACATAACGTATTATGCACACTCTGCAGGAAGGAGTTTTCTTTTTATTAAAGTAATTCCAGCTTGAGATACCACATTAATGCAAAGCACAGCTTAATCGGGGGTTCTGTTAACACTTCAGCTAACACATTGCACAGCATCTGTTTGCTCATGCAAAATGAAATGTGACTGATATAGTTTAGTAATGCATGATATTTAACTGTGATTAATTTAAATCAATCCACAGCAACCCTGTGATTAATCTGATTTCAATTTTTAATCATTTCACAGCATTGGTTAAAACATTATTTTACTATTTTTTTTAAAAAAATGATGGCACAGGAAGTCTTTAAAGTACGACGGAGTATTAGGTCCATTCATGAAGGAGAAGATATTTTTTGATATGACAAGATTAAAGTCAACATGTCGACATTAAAGTTGAAATTCCGAGAATAAGATTTAAATTTGATGTGGACTTTAATCTTTATGGGACATCAACTTTATTCTCGACATTTTAAGTTTAATGTCGACATGTCGAGTTTAAAGTCGACCCATCAAGATTAAAGTCGACATCCAATTTCAACTTTATTCCACGGAATTTCAACTTTAATGTCACCATGTTGACTTTAATCTCGTCATATCAAAAAATATCTTCTCCTTCATGAATGGCCCTAATGTTCCGTCATATTAAAGTCCAAAGACTTCTTATGTCTATTATTAAGTACATTTTAAAAGCATCAGAATTCAATTATTTTAAGCAAATTAATTAAATGTTTTATGAAATAACGGTTCATAATTTTGTCTGTTCTCTTGGTTTTCTTTTCATTTAACCTAATTTCATCCCCTTATATAAAAACATGTCATGGCTGACATTACATCTGTTTTTTTTTTTCTTCAGGGGAATTCACCATCAAAACAGAAACTACAGTGAATTTTATAGGGGAAGTACAGTAAACCGCAGTACAGAGGCCTAAACATATGAAAACATAATGAACCATATCTGAGCTTTTATGTTCTTGTTCTTTAATCGTGTTCACTCTCACATATAGTTGACCTAAAATTCTTATTAATTTTCCAGCATAAAAACAGAAATACCAGTCATGTGACATTACAGAATTTCTAAAACTTTATCTTATCAACATAAGTTATAATGTCCCTTGAAAACTCCACAAAACTAAATAACAAAACTGAATGTGTACTTTCCAAAGCACTCAGCACTCTTCTCAACACTCTTGGAGGAAAAACCTAAAAGTACAATGTAGAAAGAAAAAAGAAAAATTATGAAAACTTTCTGTCCATATAATAGATAGTGTGGGTAAGGGTCTCTAATTTAATGCAATAATGAAATAATAATAATAATAATAATGCAATAATAAAATATATTGCAAAGCAGCATGGGAGATGAGTCAGGCAGATTTAAAGATAATATAATGTATTAAAGTTTAACTCATGTTCCATTTTAGGTACGTATATTCATGTTATGTCACCCCACTGTGGGTGGCATGGTGGTGCAGTGGTTATTACTGTCACCCCACAGCAAGTTCTGACTTCAGCCCACGGTTGTGTGTGGAGTTTACAGAACCTTAGTCAAGATATTTTTCCTGAGTGTTTTTATTCCTCTTTAGTCGTGAAAAAAACAATGTGATTGATTTTTTTTTTTTTAAGGAGCCGGAGACCATGCATTTACTTTTTGAAGCAAAGAAACATGTATTTAAACCCTAGCATCAGAAAGTGATATGGAAAACATTTTTAATGCTGCTAATCAGATATTTTCTAATCTTTAATACCAGTTATTATTTATTTTATGGAGATAATATGCAAAAATAAAAGTTTTATTTGTTGATTTACACTAAAACCTGTCAGTTCAGATCAGGTTTTTATCACGATCAGCATAGTTACAGTAACAGTATGAATGTCAGTGTATTATGGGATGGTGCATAAGTGAACACTGTGTTGGCTGATATGGAAATAAAACAAGAAAACCCATGAATATATAAGAGAACAGCTATAGAATAACTGTCCACTGTAGTGAGCACTATGCATGAAAGGGTTAAAAACAATGGAATACAGGTGCATCTTAATCCACTGAAGCTGCTGCTCGTAGCTCAGGGGGGATCCACTGCTAAAAAAAAAAAAGGCTCTGTCCCCTTTGGTTTAAAGCCTTAGAAATAAATACGTAAGCCTAAAGAATAACACAGACCTCATTATTATTTTAGATAATTTTGTGTCAAAATCTTACACTTCTGTACAACGTCATACTATTTGTTTTTAGATATTGTTTTACAAGATGAACCGATGCATCCTTCTCCATTTCATTTTGTATGTTTGCAGACTGTCAGAGTGTCATCACATTCTCACACAGCCCAGCACTGAAATCACACTAAAAACACAGCAATCAGCTCAGTGGAATCTGACCTCAGACAGTCATCGCCACTGATGTCAGTAGCGTCATTACCACGCAGACGATGGCAGCCGCTAATAAGAGTGTGAATGCATGCGGACGGGAGCAGCGGTGACTCATCGGGTGATGTCTGGCCTCCACAACTGCACAAAATGGACGCTGCAGTTAAATGAAAGCTCTGTATCTGTGGATGGCGGGGGTTGTTTACATGGGAACAGTCGCAACAGAGAGAGAGAGAGAGAGAGAGAGAGAGAGAGAGAGATGGAATTAACTTAAGGGTTTTTGACATCAGGTGGAATTCACACGCTCACTGAGAAGAATACACAGCAGGTAAAGCTAACTTTGGAAGATGGGGGGGTGCGGAGAGTCAGGAGTGAGGACAGGAGGCAATTTGAGATGACATTTATCCGGTTTTCTGTAGGTGCAATGGGTTAAACAAAGTACAAGTTAGGAGGATGAGTAAAGAGCCAAGGTAATTGCCATCAAATGGACTAAAATAAGCCTTTAAAGCATTATCTGTCACTGGTGTGAGTGTTGGTGTGGTAGGGGTGGGCACTTCTCTGACTCATTCATTTTGTTCATAAAGGTCTCTTATCCATGCAGGTTTTGTTTCTTCCTATGTACAGTGTCTTTCTTCTAATCACCTCCTTCACAGTATTAGTCAACCTGAGTGTCACACCAGGTGTGTGTGTGTGTGTGGGG
>JAPSES010000097.1:11820092-11839354 GCA_029822895.1 Maxillicosta whitleyi | reverse complement strand
AACGGTCTTACTGCAAAATATCAATTTTACACATGCAAAGTAAATCAAGATTAATCGCGATTAACTATGAAATTTCTTAGATAAGTTGCGATCAAGAAAATTAATCTTTTGACAGCCCTAATAATAATAATATTACATAATTTGATATAATAAAAGGGAATTAAACAATCTGTCTAAACTCTAGGATAGACTGGTGATCTTCTACATCACAGGTGCCAAACATAAGGCCCGTGGGCCAAAACCAGCCCGCAGAAGTATTCAATCCAGCCTGTGGGATGAATTTGTTAAATGGAAAAACTACACTGAAGAAATTAACAATCAAGGATTTCAGAATAATTTCACTTCAGACCACTTGGATCTCAAGTGGGTCTTATTTTATTTTAGTTATGAATCAACAAGTAGTGGGTGGTCCATCCGTGACACCCTTATGTAATGTTCAAGAACAGATTCAGATAACTTTATTTATCCATTAGGGGCAATTCAGTTCACAGACACGGGGTTACAGCAGGACAGGACATTAAATACACATAACAAAAACAGTCCATTCAGATCTGTCAATGAATGAACAGCTGAAGGGTCCAGCAATTAAATACAGCAGTGACACAGTGCAACCATAGCAATAATAATAATAAAAAAAAAACAAAAACATGTAAATGCACAGTGTACCCCACTACAATTTGTAGAGTAAACATTTTCATATTGGAATTGTACTTTTTTCACTCTAAAACATACAGAAAACTTAAGAGTTTACATTATTGATAGTTTTTTGTTTTTTTTTAATTGTCTTATTATTTATAGTATTTCAATGGTCCGGCCCACTTGATTTCACATTAAACTGTATGTGGCCCCTGAACTAAACTGAGTTTGACACCCCTGTTCTACATCAGAAACTCTTTAATAAACCAGTCCAATAACAGTGCATGGAATTCACTTTGTTGTTCTCAAAACACTGAAAATGGAACAACGCTGAAACAGCAGTGACAATTACATCCCCCATTTCACACTTTTCATTTGCAAAAAAAAACTATCACCAACTTTATAGTTATGAGACTTTTTGTAGGAAGAAGGTGGTTATTTTATTTTATTTTATCCCATGCTTTTGCAAACTAGTGTATCCACGCAGTCCCATTACAGCCGCCACTAAACACAGGGTCAGAGGGCTTCATTATAACCTAGCCATAATTGTCAGAAATTTTTTTTTTTCTTTTAAAGGAAGTTAAATTTTTACACCCGACTTTGCTTGTCTGTTCTGCATTAGGGATTCCAATGAAGCATAACAACAGGAAAGACAATTAGATAGAAATACTGTGGGTTTTTTGGCCAATTAGGAGAGTGTGTACGAAGATGACTGAGTGGAATAACAGGCAGAAGGTTCAGCCAGATTATTGGCACAGGATTCTGAATGTGTCAGCTCAAATTATTTTTAGTTGCAACAATTCCTGCTGAATTGAGGTTGGAATAAAAGAGCAACAACCGAGAAATAAATTTGATCACAGTCTGGGTTTTATGTTGCTGATGCACAAAGAGGCAACAGATCTTACAAAGGTTTCACAGCTAGCTCCCTTTTGCTCACAGTATCCCATTAAAGTTAAATCAAAAGAACATTTTGAAAGTAAAACCCAATAAGCGTCAATCATGCTGTGGGCTCTGAAGATAGCCTGTGTAGCTTTAAATTATATGTTCTGTACTTCTTTTTGGAGGAAGAACACTTTCCTGTATATTTGTCTTAAGAAAATGCATCTTCAGCAACTGGTTTGTGAAATGTTATATTTGTAGCTGTTTACCAGTTTCGCATGATGTGATATTGTTGCACCATTTACTGTTTCAATTTACTGTCTTTTATGACATTATTATTATTATTTTAGATGAGGGGTCTCAATCTCAGTTTCTTTCTGGGGCCACATTCAACTAAATTTGAGTCAAATAATATATAAATAATGTCAACTCCAAACTTTTCTGTTTAGAGCACAAAAAAAAAGTAAAATTAAACAATGGAAATGTTTACATCTACAAACAATGAACAAACTGAAAAATAAGCGTAATTTTAACAATATTCTGCTTCAGTTCATCATTTCCACATGGATCTACAAAACATTTAGTAACAGGAAGAATATTGTTGAAATTGCACATTTCAGGTTCTTCATATTTGTTCAGATTACTACATTTTTTGTGAAATTATACTAGTTGTAGTGTCAATACATGAAAATATTTACGTTTACAAAGAGAAAAAATTGGAATTTTGGACTGTGTATTTATAGGTTATTATGACTGTATATGTATTTGACTGATCTGACCCAGCAAAGGGTTGACCTGGACCCTTATGTGGGCCAGATTTGGCCCCCGTTCCACATGTTTGACACCTGTGACATACAGTATTAATTATTAATTAGTGTTTTAGTGCAAAAAAAAAAAAAACCCAAAACATTATATTATGGAAATACTTACTTTTATAAACTATCTAATCAAAAAAGTGATTAACCTGAAAAAAATAAGGAAAAATAAGTGCAATTTTAAGAATATTATGCTTCAACTTACGGATCTGAAGACACTAAACACTTAATAACAGGCAGAAAATTGTTAAAATTATGCTTAATTTTCTTTAGATATTTCAGATTCTTCATATTTGTTCAGATGATTTGCATTTTATTGTTACAATTTTTGTACAAAAACAAAAATTTGAAGTTGTTGTCATTTTGAGGTAAAATATTATTATTTTTTCCATGTGAAATTGAGAAGATAATATGGAGCCATTATTATTTTTTGTAGGTTTATTATGCAGTTAGTTTACTGTAGATCATATTGGTCAGTTTGTGGTACCTGAATTAAAATCAATCCCATAACCTTGACTGTGGAATTTTTGCACTTTGCTAATTCATCCCACGAGCTGGTTTAGAACCTTTGGGGGGCTGCATTTGGCCCCCGGGCCGCACGTTTGACACCCCTGTTTTATATGGACGAATGAAAAAGGCTGCAGTTGTAGAAGTATCATCGAGGTTTATAAACTTCTGTCAGGATAAACAAAACGATCGTCCACCCTTCATTTTTATATCATTAAATTCCATGCACACTGCTCCTTCCATTTGCACTAAGTGTTGACACTGGACATAAATTGTGAGGTGCAGAACCATCCAACGTCGGCATAAATCCTGGGAATAGTAGAGCTTCTGTGTCCAAATAAAGTGAGGGGGAATGTGAAGAAAGGCAGTCCGTTTCAGTTCGACGCATGGTGTTTTTGTCTATTAATGCAGAAACCAGTGAGGAAAATAACGTGTGGCTTAATAGTTTTGTGTTTATATTGAGGAAAATCACACAGGTGTGGACACGGAGCGTTTCATACTTGAGTTTCCTCTACTTTGATTACATGTACTTGTTCAGCCGCAGTGCAGGCAGCATGTTTTTTCTGCAGCATGTGTTATTTTTATCAAATGTACTGGCGCCCAAAATGTGTCGTTGTATGAACCACACCCTGACTGCTTATCACTGAGCAGCTGGGGGTCAAGCGTTTTGCTCAAAGGCACCTGGACAGCAACTGTACATTCCAGTTTTTCATTAATGTTACACTTACAAGCTATTAAAATATGCGCAAAGGTGGTTTTGAAAGGCAAAAGCCCCCAACTTAGCCATCTGGCGCGAACAACAGCAAAGGAAACTGTGACCCATATGAAAGATTTTGCCGGAGAAGTGCTGAGTAGCATCTGCTCGCTGTGAAAATGCCCTGGGTCCTTTGCATGACATGACAAATTACACTGGGCAGTTTACATTTAATTATCCACTTCAATGCTCACCTTAGTGAGAAAGTATAGGAAGTGGGAAAATCTTTTATATTATCTCTAACAAGAACTTTAAAACCACTTTTTTTCCAAACAATATTTCGTACCCTTATATATTACGTTACACTCAACTTATGGAACAAGTTAAATGATGAAACAAAGGCAATTAAAGGAAATAATACATTTAAAAAAGACAATTAAATCCAAAATGTTGGGTAAATATGAGGAAATGGACAGTTTAATTTGTATGTGTAGAACACTGCTAAGGAATGGACTGTTTATTTGATTGTTATGAAACAAGCGGAGTTTATTTCAGTTTTATTTTATATATGTGTATTATTGGGATGAAATGGACAAAGTTTATTTAAGTTTTATTTTATATATGTGTATTATTGGGATGAAATGGACAGAGTTTATTTAAGTTTTATTTTATATGTGTGTATTATTGTGATGAAATGGACAGAGTTTTTTCAAGTTTTTATTTTATATACTGTATGTGTATTATTATCATGAAATGGACAGAGTTTATTTATGTTTTATTTTATTGTATTATTGGGATGAAATGGACAGAGTGTATTTAAGTTTTTATTTTATATACTGTATGTGTATTATTATCATGAAATGGACAGAGTTTATTTTCGTTTTGATATGTGTACTTTTGCGAAAGGGACAGAGTTTATCCTTAATATGTTCATCATTTATGTGTTTTGTGCTTAGTCAGAATTTAGTCGGATACGTGTCGGATGTTGGAGTTACTTACAGGATCTGACATATGAATTTAGGGTAGGTAGAAGGATAAGGTAAAGGGGTGGGAGATTATAAGTAAAACTTTATCCTGCTCCTTTTCAAATGTTTTCCTTTCTTTTTATATAAATGTTATTGTTGTTTGGTTTTAATGTTCTATTCAAAACCAACTATTACACATACCAATACAATTTTTATTTAATTTATTGATTTAACCTTTATTTTACCCGGTAAAATCAATTGAGAACAGCTTCTCATTTACATCATTTTCAAATTGACTAAATAATTATTTCATTTTAGTGTCTGTGTACTGGTAGAAATGAACAGTAATGTAAGATCTACATTCTGCAGAGCACACAGAGAGTTTTATATAATAGGGACATTGTCTGCTGCTGTGGTTTTGTAGTCTGCTAAATGACAGTGCCACCACGACAGATCAAAGCTATGATATTTTGAGGATAAATAGGCCATCTCTATTGAGTAATACATCACCCTTTTATCTTTTCCATTCATCTTTATGTCATAAAAGTTCACGACATGAGCTTAGTCTGAAACACAGAGGACGTGTCATTTTGTGAACATTTTTCCCGTACGATACACAGACATCATCTAACATCGGATTATTTAAGGACATCAGACGCACATTCAGCATTTCTCTCGCGCAAAATATAGACGACAGCTGTTGCCATAAAGGGACTTATTATGGGCGCTCAAATTTCATTAAGCGACAGCTCATTATGAACACAACTGTGTCATTTCAGGAACAAGTCAGTGATGTACTTCCAAGTATCATTACTGAGACGCAAAAAGAAATTCTCACTCTCTTTTTTACACATTTGATGAAAAACACACCAAAAAAAAAAGCTTTTCAATATTAATAACTTACCTGATCATTTCTGAACATATTGATCGCATGGTCATGAAGTTGTTTGGATCTCAGCCTAGTTCTCTACGACTTAAAGTCATATTTCTTTGTCGTACATTGCAGAGATTCAGCAGTATAGGGAAATCTAGTTCAGGTTTATATTAAACAGTGGATATGAATCAGAAATATAGCTTACGTGTGAACATTTATTTTGCGATTTTATGACATGTTACTGTGCGCTTTCCCTTCTCTTCTGTTCATATCAGTGAAAAGAGGGTCCTCGAAACATAAATCTAGATCACCTCATTCCATGGATACTATAGCTGCAATAGGTTGAACAGAGCTGATCCAGGCTGTATAGCAGGTAGGCTACCTGCTATATGCTCGGGCTACAAGACAGAAGGTGAGTCACAGCAGGCGCTACAACTGCTGCCTGGGATTTAGGTCAGCTAAATAACTCCAGGTGGCACGGGTCCTTCCCCGAGGACACGGAGCAGCCTGTATCTGGACCAAGGTTAGCAGCAATGGCCCCGGGGGCATAATGGGACATTAATTTTTAATGTAAACTAACCCATGTCTAGTTGTGGGCATGGGGTGATGAGTGGTGTAGGGTATTTGACTCTACAGAGTTGTGTAAATGTCGTGGTGTAGCTGGTGGGTTTGTGTTCGTTGTTTATAATTCATCGCTAGAGTTCTAGTACCGGGAAGGAGACAAATACATTTACCTTTTATCCAATGAAAACTAAGGGTTTGTTGAACAGCTCAAAGGCTGCTAAAGTAACAATATTTACTGGGTCCCAGGAGTGTGAGGCGTAAACAGATAATACCTGTTGAAGGATGATAAAAGGGGGAAAGTCAGAATGGAGACAATATTATTTCTTACTGGCTTTATTTTATTTTGTTATGTTTTTTTTTGTTTTTTGTTTTTTTTCGCATATAAATAGTCGTCAGTCTAATATGTGAATAATTGTGTGTTTGTCTGATGTATTGGCACCAAAAATATAAAAGCTGAACTTCTTTATAGAATTATGAGTTATATAAATTACAAAGTGTTATTTTAACAGGAACAACCTCTTTTAAAGAATTATGTGTTTATGTTTTGGTCTCATATTTATTATATATTTTAGTGTTTTTCTTTGCTCATGTATTGCATTTTTTTTTTTTTTTTTCCTGCAGTGATTCTACTCTAGCCATGTGCTCAGATCTGCTCAGATCTTTCTCTTTTTTGCAAGCACATGACACTTACCCATGAATTGCGGAAAAACAAAGAAAGCTGTTGCCTCCCCTTAAGAAGCCAAAAAGCCAGAGAACTGAGAAAGACGTCTCTTTGAAGTGAGATAATAGTAATGAACACATTAAATTATGCTCGCTCTGTCTCAGTATTGCAGTTCTGTTGACACTGGGAAAAAGAAAGCAACATTGCTGCTTTATATTATCACTAATTTACACCGTTAGTTACAGAAAACACTTCAGAGGGTTTCTTTTTTACTTATTAAATCCCTTTTATTGCTCAACAAATGCATACAATAATACACATGACAGCTACCACTGCTTACATTGAAATAATGCGCTTGGTGAAATTGTTTTAAATAAGTGGAAATAATTACAGGGCAATAAAAAGGGGTGATCATTCTCAGATTACAGCAGTAAAGTCCAAATGCCTAATCTTTGAAAAATACATATATTACAAAATGAAAGGAGTGAATTGTATGCTTTGGTAATGATTAGTAGTAGTAGTAGTTTTATTGTTGTGAGTCATTATTTTACTTTTATTAAAAACACACTGTGATACTTTTGAGATAACACCATGAAGGACAACACAAGGCTGTTCATTCACAACAGCAGACCTACTTCTGATATTCATCTATAAAAACATGTCACTAACTAACATCTGCCTATGTGTCTGTGCTCGGTGTCATATTTCCTAAATAGAATCTGCCTCTGCTCCTGTACATAAGCTGTAACCTGGAAAGAACTCAGTAGGTGTTCATAAACTGCGGTTCCATTAATGACATTTGACCGGTTAAACTGACCCATATAGACAATACCACTCTATATTAATGTGTTTTACTCCATTTTCAATATATATTAATGCAGGATATAAATGTATGTGGGTAGGCATTTCACCAGTATTATTTTGGTATTAAATGAAGCTCCTGTTAATTATTCATCATCCTTTTAGGAACTGATACGCAGTCAAAAATGCTGACTCATGTTTTATTTTTTTATTTTTTATGTCTTAAGCAAGCAATAATTTATTGTAAACATACAGTAATGATGATGTATGTAAACTGAAGTCAATTACAAACGTGGCTCCTATGTGAGAATTCCAGGGAATTAACCTAAATATTTCCTTTTAGGTGTTTTTATTCCTAACAGGATTCGTGGTTCCCCACATGGTGCGTTACTGATGGGAGCTGCTGTTACAGCACACTGGTGCTCATGATTCTTCAGAGTAAACATGTCACTGTGGGTTAGAGGTATGATTGCTTCTGTATGTCTGCATGATCTGCATGATCGGTTAATCTACTCTCTGCCATCAGTCACTGAATGTGCAGAATACAACACACTGCAGAGCTGAAATTGCTAATATTATTAACCCCACCCCCCACCCCCTTGAAGGGAAGCCAAAGGAGTATTGTTTTTGGTTCAGCTTGTTTGTGTGTTTTGTTAACGTTCTAACAGCAAAACTATTGATTGAATTCATACATTTTGGGGAAAGTAGGTCAAAGTTTCAATTTATTATGAATTTCTTATTATGTTTCGTTTTTTCCCCCATTTACTTATAATGGGAGAAATGTGACTTGTCTGTAGGAGCAAAAGTATTGGTTGAATTCATACCATATTGGGTTCATGGATCGCCAGTGACCCAGAATAGATGTTACAATTTGGGAAAAGTAGATAAAAGTAAAAAAAAAAAAATGAATATTTTACTTTTTTTTTTCTCCCATTTACTTATAATGGGTGAAATTTCTATAAAATCATACCTGTTTTTTCAATTTACTTCAAACTTGGCACATATGTAAAGACTGTTGACATCAGCACACGCAGAGACACGATGACAACTGGATTGATGACAAAATAAGCTACAATATGAGCAAGGTGTGGGATTTGTTGTGCCTGACACCACTTTTTTTCCAATTAGAGTGTGACTTTTAAGTATTATAGAAGCAGTGGCATGCAATTATAGCAATGTACTTCTTTTTCAACATTTTATGAGCATAAATTTACCTCTATTTGCTGCAAGATATTGCGGAAAATATTCGAACAAAGCAACGTGGAACCAGCATTTGTCTTATTAGCATCAGTTACTCCATTGATCATCTTTATAAATCTGCTTGTCACACTCTTAAATCACTTGTGTTTTGATACACTTCATATGATACTCACTGCCGGGCACAGAGCAGACTGTTGCAAATCAGCTCGCCTCAAACCTAATTCGGCATAAATTGGTCTAATCTGCACTGCCTTGATTAAATAAGGCAGTTTTGATTATAGTCAAGGATTCACTCTAAACATGCAATCAGTAATGTTACACTGATAAAAAATGTATTTAATTTTATACACTATAGTGGATTTTCAGTCTCGCGTCCTCAAGGACTTATTCATCCAATGTAGTGTTTACGAGTAAACGACAGAAAAATGTGTTAGCTTTTGTTTGTGGGGTCCTATGTGAAATTAAAACTGGGTAATGAGAAAAGGAAATGGCAGAACAGGGAATGAACATGCAAAGATTCCACAAAACACAGGAGACATTAAACGTGGATTACCCAGCAGAATGTTACGGCCCTGCATTTTAATTTTGTCTTTCAATTTGCATTTCTTTTGTGTTGAAGGCACCAAACATTTTGTGCCCTGACTTTCAGAAAATCTGCTCATAATGCTTCACCTGGAAGGAAATTTGAATAGAACGTTTGAAATATTTGCAATTCAACAAAACCCTGTTCTGGTGGCAGGGAAATGAGTCAAGAAAAGTAGAGAAAAGGGTATTATTAATACTTCTCTGTTACATCCAGTTTCCGGAAATAATACAATAAAGCCACACCAGCGAATGTAGGTTAATTATGTATTTAAAATTCATTCATTCATTTTTTGCGAGCAACTTTCAGGATAAATAGTTCATCCCATTTTCTTTTTCAGTGTCCTGAATACGTGTTGAATAAGTGTGGCAAGTAGTCTCACAAAGTGCTCTCACCAACTGTTTTTTTTTTTTTCTAAAACAGCAGCAGGTGAGGAGAGACCCAGAGATGTCTGAGTGTAGGATGTGTGCCGATACTGCCGCGGATTATACCACAAACTCATTTCCATGCACGCTCCAGTAGCACAGCCTGCCTTGGCGCTGAAGGGAAAGTGAGCCAGACTGAGGCTGCACATTATAACATTCACTGTATAAACGCTGCTCACAAAGATGAAAATCAATCGGGACTCCGGCCAAACCTTTGCACCTGTCTCATGTCAGAACACCAAACACATTTCAGCTGGCAGAGGTGAGTTTTAGAGAATAACAAGTCCCATTATAGACTTTTTTTTTTAACACAGACACCATAATATCATCAAAATAACATGTTAACATGGATTTTGAAGTGATAAAACAGGAGGATGAGAGGGGGTAGTTAACGGATTAGTATTTCTACTCATATCTTTTAGTTAACTTTAGATATATTATATACAGAATTCATTTCTATGAACTCACTTTTAACCATAACCATTATCTGTGGTGTCTAATTTTACTCCTCTCTAAATTTAACCATTACCAAGTGATTTATTACCATTTATTTTAATGATATCTTGATTTTTTTTTGTGCATAAATCAGGTATTTTCCCATATTTAATTCACTGATCATGTAGATGTTAATAAAAGCACAGTGTAAATTGCAAAAGTTATTATATTAAAACAAAGAAAACTAAAGAAGATATGAATATTTCAGGAAAATATATCATTTTTTGTACAAAAAAAAAAAAAAACAAGTGTCTGCATCTACTGTCATTGTATATTTATTATAGAGACTATGGATGCATCCCTTAAATGACATCTGATGTTGGTGAAAAGTTGACATCTGAATTTTACCTCAATTATTTAGATGCATTAGAGATTCAACAGATATTAAACAGTTTAGCTTAGTAGATGCTTTGGGGGCTTTAAAAGTTAACATACACACCCATTGTAGAGATGTAACCATATGAAACTTTCATATCACTCATTATTATCATGGTGTTGCTGGAATATGCACAACATGTTCAAACATACTCACTGAAATAATTAAGTTTTATATATAAAAAAGAAAAAAATAACATGGACAATATATTTTCTGTTGGCAGAAACATTAAAATATTAACCTAAAAACATCAAACATACAAATGTGCATTAAAGGGCTCATATTTATCTAAACCCACTTTTATTAGTCTGTGGTTTATTTATTTGTGTATTTGGACCCTAATAGTTCATAAAGTTTGTATCTGAAGCTACTGCAAAACTATGTTTACATTAATTCCTGCAAAAATCGAGTGGATTTCTACAATCTGTTGTAATTCCTGCTTAATTTGCTACATTTTATAACTTGTTACATCACAACTTATGCACATATAAGGTCAGAATTTCTGCTGAACGTTTATCAGCAGCAGCGGTTGGAGTAAAAACTGAAAATATGTCCAAACTTTGAGCCCATTACCTAAGATGTTCAGTTGTTGGTGGAACAGGACAGAGCAGCACAGCCAACAACCTGGAGGGGGCGGAGCCTGAAGTGACTCATGTGCATTTAAAGGGCCAGCACTAAAAATGACCTTTCTGGTGTCATTACTCAGAAATAGTGTTGAAGATGGACCTGTGGAGTTGAATTAATGAAGAATTCAGACCCAAGCAGAATATTTACAGTTTATGTAGACCACAGGGAAATGTTTTACAATGTATAATTCCATTTTTTTTTTAAAAAAAAAAAAGGAAAATATCACTCCTTTAACATTCATTGCTCAAGTATGAAATCTAGTAGATCACAGTAGACCATACACACATGTATGAACACATAACTATACACAAAACTACCTCATGTGCAATAACTTGCCTCTTTGTTCAGTGCAATAACTACCTACCTGCTCTTATGTATATAGAATAGAATGTAGATTGTCACCATGCCCGTTCATAATGTGCAATAATAACTCAATACTGAGGTCACTTTATTCTGTTGACTCATCATTAATCCCTCATTCACTTATATTTATCTGTTTTTTGTATATTTTGCTATTTTATTTTATTTTTGTTATTTTATTTCTTGTGTGCTTTCCTGTATTTGCTGCTGTAAACACAGAATTTCTCCTGCGGGAAACTAATAAAGGATTATCTTATCTTATCTTATCTTAGTTTTACAGATTTCTGAAGAACTGGTACTTTCACTCTTTGTTGTAACTTAGGTAGAAATCAAATGTGCATACACAAACATATTAAACAAAGTAATGTGGAAGTAAGAACAATACAATCACGTGTAAACATATCAGTAGTGCAGGTGTTACCCTAATAAAAACAGTGGGGGGTAAAGTCACCGGAGCGCTGTCTGTGTGGGTTCCTTCCACCATGTTTTCAGAGGCCAAACATGGTGAACTGCACATGCACGCCTGCTGGAGTGCTGCTGCTTCTCCAGGAAATGAGCAGGATCACAATGAGCTTTTCAAAGTGCAGTAATTAGACACATTTTTAGTGATAATTAGAATCTGAAACAGTATTACTAACCATCAGGAACTTTACCGCGGTTTGTCATTACACTGGTAATTGTTAAATCCCTAACCCATAGTGTTTATTTTTAATGTTTTTTTAAGGTTATCATCAGAACTCAAACAGCAAATACACCCATGAACAGCAGCCATGCAATACTTTTTATATTCTAAACAAAGCAATTGCATAAGCAGAAACAAAAAGGAAGATTTTGGGGTTTTTTTGGGGTTTTTTTTGTCATTCCAAAAATACTCTCAGCTGTACAAAAAACAATGTACAAAGATCATTTGTTTCCAAAAGACTGAAAAAAAGTCATCTGGATAGACACATTTCCCCTCCACATTCTTCCACATCCAGATGGCTGTCTGTTTAAACACAATAAAAGATCAATTCTGAAATGATTGTCTGTCTACGACTATTTAACATGATAGCGCTTCTATAATAACACGGACATCCAACTCATGAGAGACAATAGGTCCCATGATTGCAATGCATTGTGAGTAGCTACAAAGGAATATGAGGCTATTTTACGACACCAGATGCATCCTATGGTTCAAACAGTGTTCCCTCATTATGTTCCAATATTGCAGGATGCTAATACGTCCCAACACGCTACTTAAAAAATTCAGAAGTGTTTTTGTTGCTTTTATTCAGGCCATTTGACATTGTTTATGAAAGGTTGTGGGGAGCGCAGCATATGAATTTATGCTCTCGTTGTCTGAATAATGCTACCCATCTTGAGGATTTGTCTTCCCATTACACATTACTCAACAACTGAACTCACATCAACGAGCAGGGTAGTAATTCACTGTTCCAACATTTATTTTCCTATTACATTTGTTTGCAATGATGATGTTTAGCGCAATGAGATCAAATTCAGGGCAACTATCCATCTAGTGATGCGGTGTTTACATTGTCTGCACATGCACTTGTCACGTCACAGCGGGAATGCAGCGAGAATTCACTCAACGGGAAGTAAATATTAAGTCGGACGTTACTTTTATTGAGCTAAAAAATCTATTTGAACGTAATGATTGTAGCTTTGGTTTGATTTCTCCTTGTACGCGTTATCCAATAATGATATCTGGCAACAGGTAAAGAAAATGGCGTGAACGAGAGGAAAAAAAAAACCAAAAAAAAAAAAAACAATTCCATCAAAACCTCAGTACAGCTCAATGAAGCCGAATGATCCCTCTCAAGCTCGGCTGGATAAAGTCAAACGTCTTGGTTGCAGACATCAATCCTGTTTATGGCTGTTAGGCTGGAGGATGTTTTCTTGCTCTGCTGTTCAACACAGCCCCTCGCAGCGAATGCGTCGAAAAGGAAAAGCGCAAGAGCAGTTATTCTCCAGCTTGAGGCGATACAGCTGTCTTCTGCAGTCATGCACTCATTTATGATTGATGTACACAATACGTCCAAGTTAATGTTGCTCAGAGTGTACAATAACTAAATAATCAGCTAAATGTTAACGCCATATATTTTAGAGTCGGAGATAAGCACGGGACGGCAAATATAAGAGAGCGGATAAAAGTGTAGATGCCACAAAACATTCATATCCTGTTTACTGTTATAGTTTTAAAAATAAATCTCCGACGCTGGGGATGCTGATGTAATTCGCCTCCCCAGGTGATTGACACAGATGATGACATTGTCCATTTGCTGCTTGGACAACCAAAGAAAATGATGCATGATCCTGCTTGTAAGCTGTTTTGACATGGGTCAGCTGAAACATGGCTGCGTGCCCTGAATTGAACCGCTCCCGGGAGGTGCAGGTGGATTATTCCAGATGTGTACAGCCGAGCCTCGTGTTTGCTCAGAGACCGGCCGAGGCAGCAGCTCTGGCTAACGCAAAGGCAGCGGGCTCCATCAAACGGAATGCGCTAACGTCCTATTTCATGATCTGCACCAAGAGAATAAAGCCTGAGGTTCTCCTTTTTGGAACCTGTATTAACAAGCTTCGGGGAAAGCGGGGCCGAAAGCTCAGCATGTGCTATAAGGAGCTGTGAACGTCTAACCTGCAGTTGGGGATGTGCAGTTTTGATTGACCTGTAATTTTACATTTTGTAGCTGAATTTCATGCTTGAACTGCATGCTGTGTAAAGTGAAATACAAGCACGCAAGAAATATAAGCTCATGAAAACTTTTTTTAACTGACCAAAATAAACTCCTTTTCATTTGTGCATTGCCAGCTTTGCTTGAAATTAACTTCTTGGCTCACTAGACACTAAGGCTAGTGAATTTTACACAACTCATTTCTTTTTCATACCATGTGTTTAAGTAACGCACAGTCGACACAGCAGACGCCAATCATACCGTATTGTTCTCACATGCAGAAAATTGTCTCGTAAAGACATTTGATTATGATCGTGACCTTACTGTGTTTGTGAACATGTATAGTTCATAAAAAAAGATGAATTTAGATACAATACTAGGTATACAACTCCCTTTAAAATCAACAGGGATGTTTTTATTGTTGCTTCAGAATACCAGCATATTGTCTGATCAAACAATATGTGCAGAAACTGAGAAAACTGAGATCATTCTTTGTAGCCTTTTAACTTTTCATTTCTTTTCTTTATTTATTTCATATCTCTACATCTGTTGTAACAGAAGTGTCTTTTTGTTTTCATTCTATTTAAACCAAACAGACACATCTGCAGTACTTATAGCTTAGATTATATCAGCCTCAGTGGGAAGGGAATTTTCTTTTGTCAGACCTAAACCGATTAAAATAATATTTTACTTTCCTCACCAGCACACAGATTAAAAAAACAAACAAACAAAAAAAAAAAAAAAAAAACAGGATCCATATTTATTGGGCAAAAGTTGAAACTAAGCAGGTCTTTATCACCTTAGAGCTGGGGTGTCAAACTCATTTTATTTTATTTTTTCCAATAAACTTTATTTACACAATGTCAACAATAACAATTAACAATAGCAACAAATAACAAGTAATGCACAATGCTCAAGAGAAGACAGGAAGCACATAAAAAACATACAAAAGGGCAAAGACAAGCAAATCAATATATTAATAAATTGAAGAATAAAAAACAGAGAAAAAAAATAAGACTAATAATAGTAAAAATATAGCAACTACAATTTAAATTTGTCACATAAGGCTTCAATTTTAACAGCTTTAGGATTTGTGCAAAATTTTATAGTGTCCAGGTAGGATTTTAAATAGAACCCAAATTTACTAGAGTGTATATGGAATTTGGATAACAAAGAATAAATAGTTTTTTAACAGGCAAGTTATCAATAAAGAATCCAAATAAAACATATTCAGCCTTGAAATCCAAGGTAATATCCAACTTTCTATTTAAAAAAATGATTAAAATCACACCAAAACGTTTGACTGAATGCAACTCATTTTAGTTCAGGAACCATATTCCCCCTAACATGACCTCAAATGGGCCGGACCAGTCAAATAATAATAATTATTATGTTATGATAATGTTTACATCATCAAAGTTTCCTTAAAGGTCTGAATAATATAAACTTGAAATGTATTAAGAATAATAACTGTGATTTTAACAATATTCTGCTTCAATTTATCAGTTTATCATTTATACAGCTACTACAAATACACAAAGCATTTAGTAACAGGCAGAATATTGGTAAAATTACATAAACTCCTCTTAAGACATTTCAGTTTGTTCATATTTGTTGAGGTTATTCACATTTTTTTGTAAACGGATAGTTTGTTAATGTAAACATTTTCATGTAATTTAACTTTTTTACAATAAAGCAAAGAGAGAATTTGAAGTTGTCAATATTTATGTTATTATAATAGTATTCTATTGGTCTGACCGACTTTAGATCATATTAGTCTGTATGTGGAACCTGAATTAAAATGATTTGACACCATTAGTTGTTTATATATTCAGTGAATTTTTTGCATTTCACAAATTCATCCCACGGGCCAGATTGGACCCTTTGGGGGGCCGGATTTGGCCCCTGCGCCGCATGTTTGACACCTGTGCCTTGGAGATAAGAACACAGTAGGATAATCAAGCCACTCTGACTCTGAATGACCCTAAGTTTTATCATAACCCGCCTCAAATGTGACTTAATATCATTCAGCCAATTAGCACTCAACTTAAACTCTACCCTGAGGTGATAAGCAAATTCATGAAAATGTTCACCCTCATTTAATCACCCTTATTTAATGGTGTTTTGCAGTATGGCTGCAAACAGAGTGGAAATTTTACAATGATTTTTATCCCACATAATTAGATTAAATCAATCTCAGAGGGTGGAAAAAAACAAGATAAAAGGGAAATAATATATACCACAACAGGGTCAGTGAGACCGCTTAATGGGTGTCATGGTTCCTGTTGAAAGAAAAGCCCTGCTGATATGGATGATTGGTCTTATGACAATGATAGATGGTGTTTCCTGGAGCCTTGCAGGGTCCTGCTGTGCTGCCAGTGACACTTGGGAATCCCACTAAATGCCTGTGCCCATGTCACAGACCTACAATAAAAGCCTGAGGGGAATGTAGGCAAGATAATCCAGTGACACACATCCCATCAAAACTTCAACGACACCAGGCAGCGAAGGGTGACAAAACTTGTGAGGGACAGCATATTTACACCGCCTATAGCCCCTCCCCCCCTCCCTTTCATATTTTAATAGCATTATATTGAAAGGAAATTGTGGCGTTTGCGCTAAAGGGGTCTTATGTTTTCCTGCTGTTTTATCAGATCCTGGTATTGATTTGTTATGTTAATCCATTATGTTCTCCTTTAGGGTTGACTTTCAGATTACATTTCTTCTCTTTGACATGGATTTATAGCTACTTAAAAAGATCAAGACTTTAAATAAAAGGGAATTATAACTAATAACAATTGAAGTTTTAAAAGTTTAGCTTTTTTTCCCAAAAGATGAAAAGATTTTAATGTGGCAGATAAGTTATAGTTAAGCTATATTTTTGAAAGTCTTAAAATCAAGTATCTAAGATTAACATCCATTTGAACCTGATAATGAACTCTAATAATAATTAAAAAAATCTTAATTGGTACTTATTCATTATTATTATTATTATTATTATTATTATTATTATTATTATTATTATTATTATTATTATGTTGGGTTGAATTTCAGATTACATTTCTTCTTTTTGACATGGATTTATAGCTACTTAATAAAAAGATCAGGACTTTAAATAAAAGGGAATTATAACTAATAACAATTGAAGTTTTAAGCTTTTTTTTAAAAAGAGATTCCATTACAATATTTTAATGTGGCAGATAAGTTATAGTTAAGCTATATTTTCAAAAGTCTTAAAATCAAGTATCTAAGATTAACATCCATTTGAACCTGATAATGAACTGTAATAATAATTTTAAAAAATCTTATTTGGTACTTATTAGTTATTATTATTATTATTATTATTATAATTGTTATTATTATTATTATTATTATTATTATTATTATGTTCTCCTTTAGGGATGACTTTCAGATTACTTTTCTTCTCTTTGACATGGATTTATAGCTACGTAAAAAGATCAGGACTTTAACTAAAAGCGAATTCTAAGTAATAACAATTGAAGTTTTAAAAGTTTAGCTTTTTTTTCCATAAGAGATTCCATTACAATATTTTAATGTGGCAGATAAGTTATAGTTAAGCTATATTTTCAAAAGTCTTAAAATCAAGTATCTAAGATTAACATCCATTTGAACCTGATAATGAACTGTAATAATAATAATTAAAAAAAATCTTAATTGGTGCTTACAGCTCAGGTTTGGTCCATAATGAGTTTTAATCAAAGTTTCCTATCTTCGTTTGAGGCTGTAAAGGGAGCAATTAAAGAAAAGGGGGGGTGCTGAGGGGGGATTTTAAAATTCATTTAGATGTCAAAGAGACCTTCAACAATGGCAGACACAATAAAGCACAGAGTAATAGGAGTCCACTGAAGAAAGATGGATCTCCCAAAGAGTGAAATTTTTACAATAATTGGGGTAGATATCTGTGCACTCCATTTCGACCAGGAGCCAATCTTTGGATGGCATTTCATTATAGTGACAGGAATTGTCACCATAATGAATTCATCAATGTTGGTAAGATAAATAGCTCAACAAGAAATAGATAGGACCATCTTCTCAATCTGATGTAGGAAATTGTCTGTTTTATATATCATCTTATTAGAAATAGGGACAGCTATTTGGACATCACAACCATATGAACATCTTTTTCCATTTAGCATGTTTGAAATATTAATGGCAACATGATTTGACCTATTCTGAAAATACACCCCATAATAGTGACAGCAGATTGAGACAGACAAGAACTCAACCTTATTCTGGTTCTCGATTTGGCGTGAGATCATAAAAGGTGACGGAGGATGCAAAAATAAATAATAATAATAATAATAAAAAATAAAAAGTCGATGCTGAAATTGCTTTCATTAGACTCTTAAAGCACATATTCAACCCCTTTTTTTTCTTTTTAGTGTTTCTCCACCCTTTGCGAATCAATAAAATGAAGGAACTTGGCTTCAAAAATAAAATTTTTTAGCAGTAGAGTGTTGAGAGAGGAAGCATATCCATGTCTGTTTAAAATAATATCAAATGAGTTGGTCTGCAAGAGCTCACTGAAGGAGTATACATAAGAATCAGAATCAGAAAGAGCTTTATTGACATTGTTTATGTAGTACACGTGTAGTACACAAACTAGGAATTTGTACTGGTGTAAGGCTGCGACATTCAGTAGAGGAAAAAAAGATTAAAAATACTATGTAGACTTATCCACAATTTTTTTTGCATTTTTTTGCTAATATCGGCGGCCAATCCGATCCAAATATCGGATCGGCCGCCGATATTAGCAAAAAATTGCGTATCGGTATCGGATCAGTTGGCATGGAAAATAGCCGATCCAGACTCCCGATCCAGTTTTTTAAGAAACTGTCCCGTCTTTTTCAGCGTACCGATAATCCATTCCATGTTTTTGCAGCACACCTTCAGCACATCAGCGTCTCTCAAGGGGGAGATTGAGGAGTTGAAGGCATTTTTGTTTGTGTTAATTCACAATATTATTTGCTCTGATTTTTTAAAGCCTTGGTTTACACTTGTTCTAGAGCTGATGCTGAGTTCACAGACTGTTTTTCACTCAGGATGTTTGTGTGTTTTGCTTTTTTAATACAGTTTAGTCTTATTTGCACTTTTTACTGACCACTGA
>JAPSES010000097.1:11804540-11815823 GCA_029822895.1 Maxillicosta whitleyi | reverse complement strand
AGATAAAAAAACAAATGTGGGAGTAATATTGTGGGGTGTCAGTCACAATATGTGGGGGAACTGTGCTGCTTGGTGGACGTTTGCGCTCTCTGTGTGCTTTTTTAGTTATTATTATTATTATTTTTGTAGTAGTATGAATATCAGTAGGAGCATTAGTATTGATGTAATTAGTGTGTCATTCCTTTTTAAGTGCAGAATGTCATCTTCTCCTTAGGAGTTGAATGAATGCGTAAAATAATCTGCTATACCGCACCTTCCATGTGTGTCATAGACCGGCTTCAAATGATTGGGTAGATAAAACCACACAGAGACTTTGAGGAGGCAGCCAGAACGCATACCAGTATAGACAGGTAGTGACATTTTTTGCTTCACTGATTTCCCCAGCATGGACTCACACTTTTATGTGAGTGCAGAGCTCAGTAACTGATATGTCTAGTTCCTCTATGATGATTTATGTTTTGCCGGCTTTGAGGATTTCACATATCTCTCTTAGGACACTACAAAGTTTGATACTTGTAATATGATGCCTCTGACTCTGTAGATTTCCTTAAACTAGTGTGAAATCCATCAGCCAGCTTGCTGAATAAGTTTGTGAAAAATAACTTTTTGCTGAAGTGGTTAAGAATATTAGACATCTATTTATGGTTTCAGATGTTAAGGCTCTAAATATGTTGCCTTTTAGAGATGCTGCAGGTCTAAAACATGTAATTTTAAAAGACTTACTCAAAAGACACACTTAAGTGTTCGACAGATTATTGTGAATTTGACAATAATGTACCTGTCTATCCCTCCAAAGAAGAAGATATTACAGTTTGAGTGGATTGAAGGAACCCTGGTCTGTCTCTGTTTTATTGCAGAGTGATGGCTGCAACAGAATTTTGATAATGTTGTCATGGTAACGGGCTATTGAAAATAGGTATGAGTTCTTACTAAGAGCAATGTACGGCGTATCCATGTGAAACCACCATTTAGTATGTGCATATCAAGAAAATTGTTTTGTGTGAATGCATGAAGTGTAAGAAGTGCAGGTACTTTGACAGTCTTTGTTAGTTTTATGGACACACTGGGCTTGTCAGACAACTTAAAATCCAGCTTTTTGTAAGTGCTATAAATGCTAATATTCATGCTATGCAGCTACCAAAACCATGTAGCATTTGCTATTACATATTGCTATTTTTCTCAGTCCTCATAAGCAATTTTTACTGGTTCTGAGAAGAGTAATGTCTGATCAGTTTTGGCAGAATGTTCTTAGTAAAGTATTTTCTAACTGTATTAGTGCTGTATAATTTGATGACTTCCTGTTTTTGTTTTGTTTTTTTTCCCTCATTTTCACACAAGCACACATAAATGGCTCCCAAGACTGAACTAAGACCTGTTAAATGACTGTGTTAACAGATCTACATCCCATAACGCAACCAATGCATGCAGACACACACACACACACACACACACGCACGCACGCACACACACGCACGCACACACACGCACACACACTACCAACAAACTGATAAATTATTTCAAAGAGGCTTCAGACTGACTTCAAACAGTAGGATCCCTTCATTACAAACACACATGCAGTGACTCGCATTAAACCGTATGAATATTTTAGCTGAGAAGAAAAGAATAAGTTGAAGAATATGTTTAACATTATGACAATGTCGAGTGAGGAAGTGTTTTCTATTTGTATTTAACAACAATATGAGCTTTGTTCTTAATAGCTGTTTCACATAAAACTTCTGCTGCAACAAGACACATTTAATTGGAAACAACAGCGTTCTGAAGTTGTATTTTTCTTGCTTTATTCAGTCAGTTAGATAGATAGATAGATAGATAGATAGATAGATAGATAGATAGATAGATAGATAGATAGATAGATAGATAGATAGATTTGATTAAATTACAGTGTTGCAGCAGCATGAAACACATTCACAACAATATAAAACCACAGCAAATATGATTAAAAAGAAATATAACATAAGAGCAAATACTATACACTATAAATTAGAAGTATAACAAGATCTGGCTACAATCTGGATAATAACTCTAATGTGCTGAAATACAACTATAAGGTGCAAAACAAATTGAAAAACAGGTTGAAATATTCCATCTGGGAATGTGTAATAACTGTTACAGTATCATCTAAATGTGACAGAAATAAGGATTTCGAGAAATATTGATCTCAATATCTGAGTATGATGCATGTGCACTATGAGTTCAGAATCATATTGATATATTTTAAAGTATAACAAGATGAGTAAAGAGCTTTAGTTCATTGTTGAATGAAAATATATGAAATTATAGGCATAATTACACAGTGAAGAAACCACTATAGAGTTGTTTTGTCCATCAACCACACTAAACCAAACCGCACTAATATGTGACACAGCAGGTACTTGATGGCACTGTTAAAACAGAATATCATTGCTTAAGGCAAGGTGACGGGGATAATAATCTGCCATCCTTTATGTTTAATATTTAAATCCCAGCGGTAAAGAGAGAAAGATGGCGGTGTCCTTGTTTCGAGCACCCTTGCTACTCTATCAATTCAGTCTGGAGTAATCAGTCAAACAGTAATGCACAATCTCAATTCACAATCGATGTTTTTCAAAAGAACTATGATTGATTAGCACTAGGAGGGCTTTAGAATGAAAAAAGGATGAAAGCTATTACACAATGGTATTATTTTGATACCATTTCCATGCAGAATTGTGGGGATAATGATGCTTTTTGTTTGTGATTATTCTCATGTTTCATATTGTCCACTTGTTATTGTACGCACATTTATCCTATTTACCAAACCCAGTGGATGCTTCAGGCATTGCTGCCCATCTCTGTGGTATCTGTGATTATATTTGTTTGCTGTGTGGCTGCTAAGATTTCCTTAACTGTGTAAACACAGATGCATTTATCTCTCTTAGCAACAATTACTCATTTTGTACATTTTCTTTCTTCAAACCTGATGGGAATACATTCTTTGTAGGTCAATTTGGAGAACTGCAGGATAATATATTGCATTTGTATTAAATGAGCTTACGCTACATACAGTACAACTGCCTTTACCCTAGAGCTCTGCAGAATGCAGTTAAGAGTGGAAAAGGTTGTGTAACTCAGAGGCAGATTTAGCACCGCCACATGGAAATGCTTGATTAATCTTTACAACTCTGTACAAATTTGTCAAATGTTATTCGAATTTTAATATCCTCAAAAATTCAGTTTTGAGGCGATTTCAAGATGACATTTGCACTTTGACTCACCGATCACTGTTAATGTAAAACACAAATTCTCTGGCATTTTAGCAACCATTAGTCTGTACATTTGTTTTCACTCCACTTTTCATATATGACATTCATCTTGGATTGTGTTTTAAAAATATCTATTGTACTTTTAAACTATGGTTGTAATTATTATCATATACTGTATGTTATATTTTCATGTATGATATTCAGCTTCGATTATATTATTAAAAAAAACATATATTATACTTTACTACAAGATATCTTGAAAAATAATAATTCACAATATTGTTGAAAAATATCTAATAAACAGTGCATATAGTCTTGCATTTTAATAAAAAAAAAAAAAAAAATTTTTTTTTTTATTAAAATGCATCACAGTGAAGGTGTAAATGTACGAACCTCTAACTGTCAAACTGTCCAACTGTTTTTATACTCCAGTGACCCTGTGTATTCTGCACACTGCAGCATCATTCACTACATCCTGTTTAGTGAATATACACTTTGTGCCTGTGTTATAATTCAGCCAGCAAGATCTTGTGCAACAATCTAATTATATCTATATTCAAGAGGGATCCGGGTATTTCTCAGCGGGCTCTATGCAGCTGACTGTGTGTGCATAACTCCGGGCTTGATTAACAAGTTGTTGAGTCAGCACATACAGCAGTAAAGTGCTACAAACCCACAGACTTTGTAACCTCTAGCAAGGTGCTCAAGACTCCTGGAAAATATGTGTGATTGATTAAGTTCAACTATGTTTGATTTACTTGGTAACTTTTACTGACGTCGTTAGTTGACACATTAGGAAGATTCCAGGTTGAGTTGAGATGAAGTAAATAGTCGGTATTCCATTATAGTTGATATAAATCTATGCACCTGTTTCAGTTACTTTTCAATACTACTGACCCCGAATCACAAAAACCCTGAATCTTCCCCTTTTGTGGAAGACAAATAATTCGGTTTGGTGTCATTTATTTTTAGTGTGATGCCAATTAGGTTTCAGAAAACAGATGGCTGATGCAGCTGCAAATTCCTACAGTTCTGTTGCCTCAAACTCACCACTCATTTCAGACTATTGTTGGAAAGTGACTCAATTTTGGAGGAATACAAAAAAACAACAATGGACTTCATACAGTATAGAAGATATGGAGTGATGAGAATACTTTGCAGGGCTATATAGATAAATGCTTGCTTTTCTCTGTTATACATTCTCATAAAAAGCAGTGAAGGTCAATATTTCTATATCTAATGAAGATACCTAAAGCTGCAGGAAATATGGCCAATGCTATGAGCAAAAGGGCAGCTCGTTAATCTAGTCACGATGGGGAAGCAAACCAAATTCGAGAACTTAAATGTCTTTCACCAGGATAAGCATAGGAGGTAGAACATGTCAAATCTTAAGGTCACGCAGGTACTTCATACTGATAAATCTTGATAGGTACAATCCCAAAATTGATCCTGAAATTACCTGAAACCGACTACTGACAAGACTATTATTTGCGGAGCATCTGTGGGGCAAAGGCTGGGCGAGGGCTAAATGAACACAACATAAAGTGCAGAGAAAATAAGACTTGCAAAAATGAAATGGGTTGTGAATCCTACTGTGAACAAACAACCAAGAAAAGTAAAGTGAAACATAAGCCAGTGACCTTTCTGAGAACATCTGTCATTGTGCTGGGGTTTTTTTTTCAACTGGTGAAGCTTAAAAGTAGGTCAGAGAAATTCAGCTCTTTGGACATATGCTCATAAAAGGTTGAAAGCTGCAAAACTGTTTTTAATAAAAGTTGGATAATTTCTTTTTAGTGTCTTTCAACTTTCAATGAAATTCATTTCCTCTGTGTGCGCTCAACATCACCATGACAACTGTTTCTTCTGCTTGATACTTAACCAATATGTAAAATAATATTTAAATTAAAATATACATAACATAATAAGGATGTTAATTAATAAAATGAAGTGTTTTCCAGTTGCATTCACTCAAGATGTCACTACTTCTTGAATTACCGCCTCAAATAAAGAAGTAAGACGCAGATGTCTGTCTGAAGAAGAAAACAAGAGTTCCATCACATGGTGGCATTTCCTGGACAGACACCTTTACCTGGACTTCTGCGGACAGTCGGCGGGTGGAATTCCTGGTCTACTGGAAATCTGGGCAGGGAATGTAAATGACCACCACTCTCCTCTCCCTTGGCAGCTACCAGCGACTTGCCCTGGAGCAAGGCACTTAACCCCTTACTTATAATGTTGCAATGCAACCTCCACTATAAGACTGATTGCACTGCAGCTCCCCAGTGTGAATATAGCTGTACAGTGAACAGGATGTAGGTCACTGGAAAAAAAACATGATACACAAGCTGTCAAAACATTCCCCAAGCAAAGAAACATTAAATAGGATATAAATACAATACCACCATGGAATCAGTCAGTTTGTGCATTGATGTATATGTTTGAAGAGGATGTGTGTGCCAACTGTGAAATGTTACCAAACCTAATGCATTGTGGGTTGCAGTTGCAGTCAAAGATCTGCGACTATATGGTACTCTCCAGGTTCTCAATCTATGGAATGGCTGCATTAGTGCGATTTTCCTCTAATTACCAGCTCAAGCAATAAAGGCAGGTCAAGTATGACAATTACTACAGTATTTAATGGATGAAACAGCCAATAATTTATGGAATAAGTGCACCAAATAGTGTTTTGGGTCTTTGTTTTTATGGCATGTGCTTCCTAATCTAGCGTCGCTATGCTACAATTATAGGTTTTACAGAGCCCAGTCAGTTTACTTTTAATTTTTTTTTTTTTTCCACCCACAGGTATAAACTGTAAAAATCGTTTTCAGAGAGAGCAGTTGTTTACACAGGATAATGCCTCGGCTTGGCTAATGAATATTTAGTTAAGCCTAATTAAATAATCAATCAGGCAGGCTGTATCTCCGCCCTGCCCTGCCCCGGAGGCCCTCTTCTCTGCAGGCAGACAGCCGGGCACGCCTTCAGCCCGTAGCGTCTCAACACATTTCCTTAGCAAGTGTCTCCTCCGTGCGCACTGAGACGGCTGTCATATCCCCAAAGGAGCGACACGTCACCACTGAATAAGAAACGCTTCAAAATGATGTTACATGTCGCCGTCCCAAGGCGGAACACCTTTTCAACTTCACGGTGAGCACGCATCCCACCGTCACACGCAAAACTTACAGTGTAATTGACCGTCGGTGGAGACGCGGACGCACAGCTTTGCGCACAGCGGCAGATGGTCCTGGGTGCACCCTACTAGTCAGATTACCCCGTCCATAGTAAATCCTAGGCCGCGTCGTCTGACTTTAATGCTAAGCTGTTGTTTAATGCAGACCTTTTGGCAACAGGCCTGCCTCAGCTTCAAATGTGTGAAAATCAGTGTACTAGCCAGTCTTTGTCAATTCCACCTACACACTAACATTATAGGTCTGAACAGTGTCTGCAGAACAAACTCATGTAAAGTTTCTTAGACTGTGATGTTCAGACACCTTCTTCAAACCTTTACAGTCTGCAAGATATGAGTAGATGGTCATCAGCAACGCAGTAACTATAAGAGCTGAGTATGATGTAGCAGTGCAAAAAGCCATGAGATACAAATGTCTTAAAGATTATTATAATGTTAAGCCTTCAAAAATACACATTATGGTAGATCTAATGGATACATGAGTTTATTTTCATTCCCATACCATAGTACTGTATGGAAGTCAGACTAATCTAACAGAATAATACTAACAGGGTAGGAATAGTACAGAGGATTCAACAGTTTTGCCATATTTCATAAATTGCAAGACAATCTTCTATAATAATACCACAATTTACATGTCCTCAAAGAAGAATAAATGCTCTAAAAGAGACAGAAAATACAGGAAATGTATTTTTATGCTTTATTTTTATTTCACAGATATGAGATAAAATAATGCACTGGAGTTCTTAGCGTGGTGCCTTTGTAACATACACACCACACACTGTTAGCTACTTCCATGTCCATGTGTACCATGCTGTTTTTTATTTATTTATTTCTATCCAACACCCACTAAGTCAAGTGGTTATGAAAAAAAAAAGATCAGCATCTACATCTGTGTCTTGCAGAGTTAAATAAGTTCTTGGATGTGGATCTGGATCCGAACCAAAACACTAATCGCTTGTTGACTGGCTTATGTCCAAGGCACCTACCGAAAGTAAGTGAAACCAAGCAACAGATGTTTAAAATAAACTTGGAGTTTGCTCTTGTTGGCCACTTCAAGTCTCTTTGCACAGGTTTATGTGGGTGTAGGCCTAGTCTTTGTATCTGCTCTGTGTGTGATGAGCTTAAGGAAATAGTGCACCAGTGCCGTTGAGCAGGGACTGATTGAAGCCAGTGTTCAAGAGGTTTCCAGCAGAGGTGGAAGAGGGTTTGGTGCGGGTACCTGCATAAAATGTGTGGAATTTGATTGTGCCTATTACGGGGTTTTTCAACCTGGAACTCAAACGGAGTCACCTGAAATTTCTTGTAATTGATTTAAAAAAAAAACAAAAAAACAACTTACTAAGAAAATATATATTGGGAGTTGAGAGACAATCACATACATAAAAGACAAACTGTGAAGCTGAAACCTAAGCACTGTGGTTCTGTTTATCTGTCAAATGTCCATTGTGCTCAGTTTCAGATGTCGCAGTGCTTTCATAATTCATAGTTTGTGTTATTGTTTGTTTAATGTTCATTGTCAGCCTTATAAATTCAAACTGGACTGAGTGCATATCCTAAGGAAAATAAAATTCTGACTTTGTGCAGTAATCTGAACCTGGCTTTTCTGCCTCTGTCCATAATAATATACATTATATAGACTAAATATCATCAGAAATTAATATGTATTTGCAACACAGTATAGAAAAATATTATATGATCAAAAACATGGTAAAACAAACAAAAAAAATCTCCATTTTGAATATGTGATGTTAAAATTGGGTCACAAATCAAAAAATGTTGGGAAACACTGGCCTATTACCACTAGAAAACCATACAATACATATAATTGAAGAGCTCTTTTCCAAAATGCTATGAAAGCCATTTAATATTTCTTTTTGATTTTAAGATAGCATCAAGAAAATTGGAACTAGGCTAATTTTATCTGCTATTTCCATAACAATTTTACACATTATAACATAGATTTCAGTGATATTGACAGAGAAAGACAATAAAAACACCTCATTTTTGGAAAAGGATATATAGCGTTTTAGAAAAGAGCTTTTCAATTCATACATAACCACAGTTTGAACATCATAGTCCGATTTTTGTGATTATTTGACCAAGCTACCTCATAGACCCAATGTGTTTTCTTCGTGCAGGGCTCGATGACTTTCCGCGGCTGAAGGAATATATACCACAATTCCTCTAAGTACTGCTCAAGTGTTAAAACAAACAAAAACACATGGCCTTGGCTTATTGAGGTTGTCCTCCAGAGGACCAAATAAATAGAAAACAGTGCAGACTGTACAACAGGGGGCTTATAGTGACTGATGAAGGTATTGCCTCAAACAAAAATGAGCAATTCATAGAGGTGAAGTCATGCTGGTGAAGCTGTGCTGCTGTCGGCTCTGGCCTAATTTAACCCATGGTTATACCTGCTTTGAGGTTTTATGGAAACATCCTGCATTTGATTTGTTTTTCAGATGTTTCTTAAGGCTGGTGCTTTCAAATTATTCCAAGAAAAAAAGCTAGGTTATGACTATGTAGGTGAAAATAGATTTGTTGCATCCAATGTTTCGCTCTAGTATCTATTCTGAGATGTAATCCAAAGTGATAGGATTCTTATTTTTGCTTCCTGGAAAATCAATGTTAGCAAAATTCGACTTAAAATTGTTTTTGACATTGGCATCAATTACCGCACTTAGAGCAGAGAAATTGATGTGAGGTTGGTTTTCAGGGTCACAGAGCTTAGATGCTCATCAGTGGTATAACTGATTAGAGATGATTCAGATAGCTGGGCTACCTAGAGAGCACAAGTAATCAGTCCGGCTGTGGCCAGTATCCTGCTGGTTCAGTGCTAATCAGTCCTCCAGTGGCTCCACACCAACATCAGTGGCTCAGTGGTGTCCTGAGTGGTGATAGAACAGTAAAAAAAAAAAAAAAAATCTAAACAGATCAGTTGTGGTTTGGAGTTTAGCTGCAGGATATCAGAATTAATATCAATGATTATAATGATGCAGTTGAAACCTAACATGGTGGTTTCGGTGCATAAATGTGTAAAGAATCATCTCTTTTCATCCACTGTAATGCAAAAAAAAAATATTTTTTCTGTCTTAACCTGATAGAAATATTGAAGAGAGACAGTATATGTGAGCAAAAAGAGCTGGAAAATGACATGCATTGTCCAACCAGCCAGAAAATGAATTAGGAACTCTCTACTCATGGCATTTTTATGGCTATCACAATAATGAAATGATAGTTCATTAATAACTGTCATACATAGAGTCACAATGAAGGATTTAATTATCTTTATCTGTTCATTTAATGATATAGTAGTACAGTATTAACGTGATACATATTTATGTGTGTATTTATTCACATTCAGTACACCTAGAAAAAGAACAGATTACTTTGTGTTGAACACATGCACCGAAGACATAAATAAAAATGACATTTCTCTTAGCCTTTTAAGCTTTGAAAATCCAATTTGTGCAGGGCAGATACAACATAAATAACGTAAATGTATATAGCCTATTGTTGAAACGCAATTAAATTACTGATAAAGACCATTAGAAGACAAAAATATGACATCAGAAGTCAAATGGTGGAAAATGATGTAGAATTTGTAATAAATTATGACATTTATGTTATCGCTGCCAGTGGGGATCAAAATGGGGCAGAGGCTTAAGCTTTTTAAACAACACATATTTTAGGATTTTTAATAATTATGTGAATGAAGAAAAGGCACAACATCGCCTTAAAGGGTAAAGTAGCGTTCACTGTTACAGACGCCTCTTTAAAATCAGAGAATATAGGTCAAAGATACTGTGATTGCGGTTGTTTCCTCCCCACAGTTTAGACAGACAGCAGTATTTGTTGGAGGTCTTGAAGAAAAAAAAAGGATCAGTGCACCCTGCAGCCAAGAAAAAAAGCTTAAAAGCCTCCTTTCTACACCAGCACAACGATATTTCTATTTCATAAAAATTATACCACCGCCCCATCGGCTCCGGCTTCATTTGTAAATGACAGAAGTTCCTTGAAGGAATGCTTGTTAGGAAATGATGTTTTCCACGAAGACCGCCGGCAGACTTGGTATCGGAGGTAGTACACAAAAGTTTCAGTGGCAATGATCAAAAAATAAATAATTGTGACAAGGTAAATGAATAATCGTGACGGGCATAAGCATTTGGGTCCGTACCATCAAAGGAAAGGTTGTCACACAATTGATATTTCTCTGCTCTTAACCGTTAATTGGGCAAGTGACTATTTTTGGTCATTTCTGCATACATTACAAGACAGTGACAGCAACAGTTGCAGTGAGGACAATGAGTGAACAATTTCAGGTCCAATGTGGTCTACAGGGTCTGTAAGGTCCACGTCTGGACCTGCTTTGTTAGGTACCATGAAGTAATGGTACTAATGTAAGGAATGAATGGAGTAATGGTACTATTATAAAGGATCATGAAGTGATGATACTAATGTAAGAAATGATGAAGTAATGGTACTAATGTAAGGAATGATGAAGTGATGGTACTAATATAAGGGGCGATGAAGTGATTGTACTAATGTAAGGGATGATGAAGTGATGGTACTAATATAAGGGAGGATGAAGTGATTGTACTAATGTAAGGGATGATGAAGTAATGGTACTAATGTAATGATGAAGTAATGCTACTAATGTAAGGAATGATGAAGTGATGGTACTAATATAAGGGACGATGAAATGCTTGTACTAATGTAAGGGATGATGAAGTAATAGTACTAATGTAATGATGAAGTAATGCTACTAATGTAAGGAATGATGAAGTAATGGTACTAATGTAATGATGAAGTAATGCTACTAATGTAAGGAATGATGAAGTGATGGTACTAATA
>JAPSES010000097.1:11780147-11796007 GCA_029822895.1 Maxillicosta whitleyi | reverse complement strand
CATTAGGTTTGGTCAATAATTAACCGAGATACTGAGAAACACAATTTTTGGCCCCATTGACCCCAATGTTAATGAAATTTTCAAAGTGATCCAGAATCCAGGATTTCTTCCTGATCACTTCCAAAAATTAATCACCTCCTCCTTTTGCCATTTCAAACAAGCCCTGAAAATTTCATAAAAATCCATCCATAACTTTTCGAGTTATGTTGCTAACTAACGAACGGACAAACAAACAAACAAACAAACAGACAAACAAACCCAGGCAAAACTATAACCTCCTTGGCGGAGGTAACTACACCGTCATTGGTTGAGGCAATTCAGTCTTTGGTGGCGGACGTAAAAATTCAGAAAAATTCAGAAAACACGCAACCAGCGAGTTTTCAGCAACTCTGAGCAGACGACGTGGAAGTAACACGTTACATTGGAGTTACGAGTCAAGCCGAGTCGAGTTGGTTCCACTATAGTGGAAACACGTCACAGGAATACCGAATAGAGTCAAGTAGAGCTGGTACCATGTAGTGGAAACGGAGCATTTTTTCCCAATAATAATATGAATAACCTGAACAAATATGAGCAACTCAAAATTGAGCAACAAGTTATATTTTAACAATATAATGCCAGGTAATAGATATTTCCTGCATTTGTAAATCCACTGTGATCTGTAATTTATTATTATTATTTTTTTTTTGTAAATTTAAGATCAGACATAATATTTTTAAAAGAACATATTTCAGGCTGTACATAATAGATTGAATTAATCACATTTTTATGATGTGATTTAACTTTCAACTGTAATAAAGAGGAAAAAAATGGCTAATTATTTGATGATTATTGGTGTGGCCCACTTGAGATCACATTGAGCTGAATGTGGCCCTTGAACTAAAATGACTTTGACACCTCTGGTCTACATGAAGTAAATGCAACAAACACCTTTCATTTGCAGCTTAACACTGCGAAACATCAAAGCATTAGTCCCTTTTACACAGCACTTCTGTTGTGGGAATATTTGGCTTTTATTACGCAATGACATCTGTGTAAATGAAATGGTGGGATCATTGGGTCCAACCTTTATCATGGCTTTGTAACATCTCTGAAGGTAGTAACAGTAGCTGCGATAAAGGTGGAATCATGAACACTATGTAAAAGGAGTCGTTTTGGTGACGTATTGCGTGTGCGGGGGATTTAAAAATGAGCCGTGTGCAGTAAACAAACATATCAACACGACCATGAAGATGTCGAACTGGGAAGACGGCGAGATCTGCGAGCTGTTGTCACTTCGGGCAGAGGACTCTATCTATACTGACATTTGTGGAACGGGGAAAGATGGTAGACTCTGGAGAGGTTAGCAACACCGCTAGGTATCATTTAGATATTTTTGATGCGCAAGCTAAATGTCTAAATGTCACACTATATGATTTTGATTTTGGTAGGCAGGTCTGCTGTGTAGATGTCCAGCCTGTGTCACCTCTGTTACGGCTTTGGCTTGGCTGAGGAAACAAGTCAATAGTCACTTTTCCATTAGGCTTATGCGCAAAACTTTACCGATATTTACTAAATGTTGAAAAAACAGAAATGCGTAATGCAAATTCGAGGATTTGTTTATTAATTATTGCGAGATGCTGATGAAAATAAATATGGGGCTAATTTACAGATATATTCATTATTATTATATATTACTGATCTATCTCGTACTAAATTTCAAAGTTTTTCCTGGTGTGTTCACACATACCGTCTAATGTTACTTTTAAAACTCTTTTTCTTCTTTTGTTGTAACGTTTGTCCACATCCAGGGTTTTTTATTCACATGACTGTATTTGCATAAAAAGATCTTTTGCATAATATAGCAATTTTGCAATGCCGTAAAGAAACACCTCTTGCTAGCTCAAAAACTTTTAATCAAAAAACAAGAGTTTGAGCAAAATTGTTATATTGTTTTTCCATTTGGTAAATTGATATATGCAAGTTATATTTGTGATGTTTAAGGATCAATGGAAAAGAGACTAATGATGAAAAAAAAAAAGTGGTATCTCCATCTCACCTTTTTTCCAGGATCTGTTTGTAAAAGTGGCTATTGTTACAGTATTCCACAGCAATTAGATTAACTCTGTGTAACGTGTGTGTATATATATATATATTAAAACAACCTACCTTTGCCTTTTTTTTTTTTTTTTTTACTCTTTTATGATCTCATAACACATTTTTCAACAGTACTGACTTTAATTAATATTTTTTCCCTATTAAAAAATATATCCAAGGCTAACCATCCACATTTCACACATTTGGTCTAATTTGGTGGTTTTATATCTTCTATTTCTGTATAGTGTATTTAATTGATTTGTAATTTATTTCAGGGGTCAACTGCTCTGAAATCATTGGGAAAGAAAACTGCGACAGAATTTGTGAAAATGGGACATGCATTAAAATGTCACCAACGTCTTTCAAGTGCATCTGTGACGTAGGATTCTCTGGTAAGTATCACAATCAGCTGGTTAATGTTTTTTTTTTGTTTGTTTTTTTTTAACCATAAAACCATAAAAACAGTACTGTACAGTTTGATCCATGACAGGCTTTGTTTCATTTTTGTTTGAATTTGTTTCAGATTTTTTTTTTTTTTTGATTTTTACAATTTGTTGATTTTAGAATTTATTTGATCTTTATAATTTGTTGTGAGTTTCAGAATTTATTTGATCTTTATAATTTGTTGTGAGTTTTATAATTTGTTTGATATTTAGAATTCATTAGATTTTTTTTATTTATTTATTTGATCTTTATAATTTGTTTGAGTTTTAGAATTTATTTGATCTTTATAATTTGTTTGATCTTTATAATTTATGAGTTTTACAATCTATTTGATCTTTAGAATTTGTTTTGAGTTTTAGAAATTGGTTGATTTTTTTTTTTTTTTTAATTTGTTTGACATTTAGAATTTGTTTGATTTGTTTTTAAGACTTGGTTTGCTTTTGAATTTCTTTGACATTTGGAATTTCTCCAAAGACGTCAGATCAAATCTCAATAGTTTTACAACATTTTTTTTCTCCAACCCTTTGCAAAACATTCGTCTGTATCCTAGTTTCATATGCACATCTATGTCATCTGCCTTGAAGAAGCAACTGTCTGTGAAAAGGTCAACGCTGCACACTATTAAAGCTATATATCTATTAAAGATCAGCATATCCTTATGGCCTCTAAACTTCATCCCCTTCAGGCTGTATTTGTCTTCATAATATATGGAACGACCATTTGGAATGAAGCACTTTAAAAACTTCAGGTTACGATCAGTGACATGTGGTTGTAAAAATCCAGAGCTAACTGCTGGCTAACTGAGCGTGGCACAGTTTGTAAAGCAACGGTTTACAACAATCATTTAAAGCATAATTTATAGTATATTGTTTCTGCTGAGGATATTACTTCACAAGTTTCACACCAACAACAAACTTTTGTGAGCTTTTAAATGTTATTGCCTGAAAGAAAAAAAAAATACAGCATATTGGAAGCACTCGACTATATTTAATGAACTTCAGTATAAGAAAATCTTTTAAAGCGCAGTTTAATATTTGTAACACAGCCTATATATGTGTTTTTTCTGATCAAAGATTCAGTAGTTTTTTTAACTTAAGGGCAATATAAGATTACAATACTTACTTTTACCAAGGCAGGACTGGGGAACTGAATGAAATCTAACGTTTTTTGCATTGGCTACCATTTATGGCTCTACTCTACTCGACTCTACACTGCTCTTTCGCTTTTCCATTAACGAAAAAGGACCTGGAATCTGGGACCCGATACTAGTTTTTTTAGTACCGCCTCAGTCGAAGTTCCAAAACGTGATGTCTCAACACTGCAGACACTGATTGGTCAGACAGTTTTCTATGTGACCCGCGATTTACAAAAATCAGACGCGCAAGTAGATGATGACAGAACAAAACTACACCATAGACGGTCACGTAGATTCGGTCTTTGGTGGCAGACGTAAAAATCCAAATGAGAAAATACGCAATGAGGAAGTTTTCGGCAACTCTGAGCAGACGACACGGAAGTAACACGCCATGTCGGAGTAAAAAGTCGAGCTGAGACGAGCTGGTCCCATGTAAGTAGAAAAGAACCACAGGAATAATAGGAGTAGAATCAAGTCAAGTAGAGCCGGTACCATGTAGTGGAAAAGCGCCATTAGTTACTTACACCGTGCTTTCAACTGTAAATGATGGCTTGTGTTGAAGAAGTGGGTGACACTAATGATGAGTTTGTTTTTGAGACACCAACACTTCACCCGTTATTTGGGTAATGAGTCCCATTTGCTCCAGTAATGTACAGTTAGGTTAATGGGTATCACACACAAATGGGTTACAAGACCCGGATAGTCCTCTGCTTGCCCTGGATATCACTGTCTGATGTAAAAACAAGGCTGCGATGAACTTTCTCGAGTAAAACTCCAGGTGGCTCTTCACATTGATTCATTTTGATGTCATTTTGTTTGGAGCACAATTTGTCCTGGCAGCATTCTTGAAGTGTCTTAGCTTTGCCTTTAGAGTCCAGTCCAGCCCAATGCTTTCAGCTTATTATTTTGGAGATGTGGCTTCAAGGTTACTCTCAGTACTGTCTGGCATCTGTTTTTTAACAGGAGCAGATTACAGCCAATGAAATACAAAATATTTCCCTTTTTTTTGGACTTACAGTATAGTGCAGAAAAGTTAAAAGAAAACATTCTGGACTAAATTTAGGATTGAAAAGAGAAAAAAGTCCACAATGTACAATATGTCTGAATAATCTATTTTTCCTCCTTGTTCATATTGAATTAATGCACTTTTAAATATTAATCCTCTTAGTTTGCTGTCTTTTCATTGAAGTATAATGCATTCATAACTTTTGTTCCTGAAAAGAAGCACGTATGAAAGAATAAAGCAAAGTACTGGGTTTACTGCCCAGACTCTGAATTCATAAACTGCCGGAGACAAAGTATTTTGACATGACATTCAGTAAAATATATAAAATCTGAAGAATTCTCAAAAAAAAAAAGGCGCCCTTGTTTAGTTTAAAAAGGATAACTCATGTACAGTATTTCCCACGAGAAACAACTGGATGAGTTACATGCACCCTCTGCCTTTGCAGCTTTTATCTAATTTGCTTTAATTGCTGCCGCTCTCTCTCAAGTAAGCAGACTCCGCTGGGTGCTTTCGCATAGTCATGGTGTCCTGCTGTCCCATCAGCTTCTTGGGAGTTCTGTGGAGCTTGTGCTTCCTCTACCTCCCTGCTGCAGTTGCCTCATTAATCAACTGGAAGTTAGTGGCTGCTCCAGCGCTGGCTGCCCTCACAGGCCAAAGTCTATGCGCACAGAATAATGAGCCAAACTCATGGGATGTTTCAAATGAGATTTTCTTTTGATTTGACTCTCCTTTGCTTTACCCCTTGGGTGTTTATTGCAAGGTATTACCATCTTTATAGGACAATTTCCATTTGGTATAAGGTGTTAATTGTTTTCGCAACCTCGTTGGTAATGATATCACATTTTTAAAGTTTAATTTATACTCTATACCTAGTCATTACCCTTGTCAAACAATTTGATTAAGTACTGGTTCTGTTTCTTTATGTATGTATATTAAATAACCACAGTTCATAATCACTGCCATAATAAGCATGTTAAAGATGAATAGATCTGTGGCAGCCAAAAACATGAGCACAAAAGTAATAGTGTCAAATCATGCATATCCTAAAGCAGAATCATTGCATAATAAAAAACTTGTCTCATGAGTATACGGAGTGCTACAACTGCTATGTATGTCATAAATATTTGTGATATAGATGGAAATGTTGCAATATAGCATTTAATATTGGCACAACTTTTAGTGGACCAGTTACGGAAACTCAATTTCATGTGGAAAATGAAGTGAGGCGAAAGCAAGCCCCGCAGTTGTACACAGTAAGATTGATGCCCACAGAGGAGGCTATGAGGAGCCTTTGGGACATGAGCACTTGTATCAGCAGGGGGATTAAAGAAAATATGCAAAGAAAGAGTCACTGGAAAGATAAATGTGTAGGCACCTTGTGAAGAACACAAAAATGAAAACCCTCACCAGGGAATAACATCAAATTTTACTCACCTTGAACCTGCAGTGAATTCATTCTAAATTTATCCTTTGCATACAATGTCACTATGGCATTACCCTGACTCTAGTTAAGCTGGTTGTGCTAGTGCAGTATTTAGAAACTGGCTACAGCTTAGTTCAGAATATTTTATCCCAAGGAAGGCGTATGGATTGGAATGCAGCCTTGACGACTTAGTTTACAGTTCAGGGAAAATCCTCAGTGAAAATCATTTATACTTATACTTAATCTTTGTTAGGACTTTACTTTTGTGCTTACTGTGTGTTTGCCACATTTTTGTTATTTTTATTTTGTTATGTTTTTGCCGGCGTTTACTTGTTTGTTGGTTTGTTTGTTAGTTTGTGTACGACATAACTGGAAAAGTTATGGATGGATGTTGATGACATTTTCAGGATAGGTTGGTAATGGCGAGTTCTGGAAGTGATTAATTTTTGGAGGTGATCTGGATCACCGTCTGGATCCAGGAATTTTTTTAAAGGATTCTCTATTAGTTATTATTGACACCGTTGTAGTACTAACAAATGTCCACCAGATGGCAGTGGAAGTCCTGTTTTCTCATATAGTGACCTGAACTGTGGTGCTTGGCGGAGGTTTGCGCTCTGAGTGCTTTTCTAGTTTATTTTTATTTTTAGTGTTTAGTCACATCTAGACTTCTGATATAATACCTGCCTTCAATTTTTTTTCCTCCAAAGCATACAACATAATGAATTACGAAAAAAATTGTATAAAATAAATAAATAAAACATGAGTGCATTAGTTTAGTTTAAATCATAATAATGATGGTAACGCAAATCCTATATTATTACTGCTTATAATACACATTTAGGAGCATGCTTATAGCGCAGATGTTTGCATGATGTAATATTCTCTCCATATATTTATGCACAGACAGGATGAAAGGCAGACTTCTCATCTTCGCTGTAACGGAGGATGAATAAAAAGGTTCAAAGATAAGCTCGGCAGTTGGATGAACTCTTATTGTGGTAACATGTGCATCAACTAAGCTCAAAATAGGCCAGAGCTTTCAGTGCTTTTCATCGCCATCATTTACATAAGGTCCCAGGTGACTGATCTAGGTGGAGTAAGTCATCAGTGAGGAAGCAGAGCATAGTGTAAATAACTTAAATGTATTAGATAATTCAGTCAGTGAGTCTGTTTAGAGTCCACTTTTTGCACTCACTTATCATGAAAAAAAAAAAAAAAGAAAAAACAATCTTGAACACATAAAGACTCAGTGCTATAAATGAATTTTTCTCTCTATTTAACCTTTCTCAAGCGATTAATTAATATGATATTATCCTCTCTTTTATTTTTTGTTTCAGTTAAAATCAGGAATTTTTCATTATTTAATTTGTTTTTCATGCAGATTTTCATAAAAACTTAGATTAAATAAACCATTTAGGAGAATTTTGAAAGTCACCACAGAAATAGTTCTAGGTGTAAAGGATTAACACATAAAGACACAGTGGTGCTTTTGTGGCAGTTCCTAAATTAATTTGTATCTCTGTTTCAACCTTTCTTGGGTGATTTAATGCCATTTATTATAATATTATCCTCTCCAAGGTTTTTTATTCTGTTAAAATAATCTATTTTTCTAGATTTAATTGACTGATCATGTACATGTTCATAAGAGCCCAGAGCAAAGTCAAAGGGTGTTCTATCAAAACTGAAAAAAAGTGGCTTTTGCAGTAAAATCTATCATTAACTGAGCATAATTCAAGTGTCTCTATCCACTGTCATTTATTACATTCCATTGGTTTTACTGGTGAATCAATGCTGTAGAGGATTTCCATGTTCACTACTGAGCCTCTGAACGTCCAAATATGTCATATCTGATGACCATGAAAAAATGGCAAACTGTGTTTTGTACCAATTATTTGGGTTTTTCTATGAAACTGGGTTTATTTTGGTATGTGGTATTTTGCCAGCTTTTTAGACCCAATAATAGGAGAGACATAGACATACTTCCCCTCAAGATTTACCCAATGATGACCTCAGATAAATAGAAAAATAAAAAGTACTCCTGCTCTGAGCCATCCCAAAACTAATTAATTTTCAATAAAATATTAGGGCCAAAAATAGGACCAAAATTGGGACAGAAAAAACCACCGAGGTGTCAGTGTGTTTGAAAACATGGTCTGAAACGGTCTCATATACCACAATAAATAAAAACACATAAATGTCTCAATCCTAGTGTTTTTTTCTAATCCAGACATGTAGGTTTTTCATGGATCGGCAGTCTCATTCCAGGTTTCATTTGTAACCCATCGTGTCCACTCATGTTACACGCAGAACCGGCCCAATTAAACGCATATAATTTGCGAATGATTGCAGCTATTTTTTGCAAAACACTCTGCCTTGCATAATTAGTTCCATTCCCAAAATGTACCTGTGAGAGAATAAAAACATATTAAAAAATAGTACTGTGTAATTTTTGTGTCCTTTTTACCGTGTTACATGCAGATTTTTGTATTAAATATAATGTAAAAATATGTTTTATCTGAAAAACAGTTTCTCTTTCATCTCAGTAAGTATTTATTATTAAAATAGACCCAAAGTGCTTCCAAATTTGCTTCATAACATTAGTCTTCATCTGCTTTGAATTTTTTAGCCCATCTGTCCTGTTTTTAGGCACCAGTTTCATAGAAGGACACATTTACACATATTATAAGGATTAATGATCAACAGGTATTAAGTATTTTAGATCAGCAGATGGTCTTGGTTGTCAGTGGTTGTTCGGGTTTTTATGGCTTACGAACAATAACTCATCTTTCCCCCACCTCAACATTTTCAAACCATTAAATGCAGAAAAACCCTCCGCAAAACTAGAAACATAATGACTCTGTGAAAATCATACATTGCTGTTTCACCGTTTTGTTCCATTTCTGATGCACTTTAAAGAGTTCCATTAAACTAACTATTGCTGTGCCTCATTATTGTGCTTATCTTGGATTTCATTCATATTTCATGTAATGACTGACCCTGACATCACTGGATACAAAGACATTCAAAGTGCATCCTTGTATACACACACACAGGCACAAACACAAATGTAAACACACAGCATGAAACGCAACAGTGAGATTCAGGCAATTCTCCATCACTAGGACTAAAGCAAGGAACGCTGTAGGAGAGCGTGCACTGAACTCTTTGTTTACACCTCCCAGTGAAATGTGTGGTTTCACAACTACATGTGAAGCAAACCCAATTATTCATAGTTTGAGACGCATAGAAAATCCATTTTTCTTACTGTATATTTTGTTTCTTCCCAGTAAAATCAGTAAAATTGAATGTCTGTATTTGATCAGCTGGAGGAATACTGCCATATTGGCTTTTTTAGCAGCGGCACCAGGAACAACAGAACCCAGAGGGCGACTGTAGCTGTTAGCTGTCTCCTCTTCATCCAGATGTCAACATTATTTCCATTCGCCAGATAAAAATCTTGGGTGATTGTAATTATTTTCCAATTGGACTGGTCGGTTGGCTTTAGCACGATGGTTTCTGAAATGGGTAATTAAGTTCTGCTCCGTATCATCAATCAGAGGCTGAGATAAAACTATGACAGCGGTGACATCACGTATGGTTGCTTTTAGTCTGATTGTGAGGGTGTTTGTTTGAATTGTATACATGGTTAGTGACGGGGAAATACTCCTGTTCGTGTCTACGGCTTCGATGATTAAACATGTCAATCAGCGCTTCCTCGGCGGAGTCTAAATCACGCCAGTCTTGTATTTCCACGCGTTAAATCGGATTGAATTCCTTTGATGTGATTTTATACTTTTCCCCTGTCACTTTTCCTCATTAGCCACTTAGAGTTAAATAGTTTTAAGCATATTATATGAACATGCTCTGGGAAAATGCTCCAATTGACGGTGCTTTACGGAGCTAAATACAATTCCCCGCTCTGAATAAAGGTGCGGTAATGCTGTATTATTACCTCTTTCACAGGCCCACCCTGCGAGCCACGGCGAACCCCTTGTGATCCAGATCCTTGCAACAACGGAGGCACGTGCGAAGAGAGACCTGATGGATTCGTTTGTCATTGTCCAGAGACATTCAGGGGCATCTACTGCAACTCCCAGTCTGACAGTGATTGCATGTCATATGCATGTCATGAGGAACACATTTGCACCGCAGGGGAGCGTGTGAGCACTTAATACGCCTTATTTGTTTCTTCTCAGTGTTGCATAAACAAGGGATGGGCGTCTTGAAACCAGATCAAATAGCTTCGCTTTTGAAGGCTGCGGCAGCAATTAATATTTCCTCCTGAAGATGAGTGAAGGGAAGTGAGCGTTTGCTTCCTGCAGCTTTTTGATTTAAAACGACCCAGCGCATATTTAAGCACCGGTTTAAAACGTTTCTCTTCAAAAGTGTTTTTTTGTAATTGGATATTTGCTGCAATTTTCACCTTTCACTGCAAATGTTATTGTGGTCATACATTCTGCAAAAGCAATAGTGTCTCCAATGTTCAAGAGGATACACAAGGGGAAATACAGTAATGGTCTAATTGTCTTTTTCTGACCTTTGCTTTATGCATTGCACTTTTTTTTTTTTTTTTTTTCTCCAAGTGGGCTACATATTCAGCCCACCAGAGTATACAAAAACTAAAAAGGCAAATTTATCAAAATAATGCTTGATATTAATGCAAGCTTTAATGTGAAAATCTAACACTCATTAACATAAAACATCGCGCTGTCAACCTACACTTTATTAGTTAATATTAAAACATGCAATAAAGTCAGAAATAAGATTTTTTTTTTTTATTATTACACTGATAATATTACTAGCTTTTATCACACTGATGTCATGCTTTTATGTAATCTTACATCTGATCTGTTTTTTCTTTATGTCTTTATGCCTTTTATGCAGGCTTCTGAACACGGTAATGTGTTTCCTGCATGCGGCAGACGACAAAACCTGTGCAGCCCATCACCGTGTCTCAACAATGCCACCTGTGTGTCCAGGGGAAATGATTATATCTGCAGGTGAAATGCACAGGGACCTAATAGAGGCCACTGCCATAAAACCCTTTGTAGATAATTGGAAAGTCTTATGAATATGTCCCTCATAAAAGAGAATGACTATTTTCCCCTCTTTTTTTTTTTTTTTTTTTGAAGGGATTTATTTATATATTTCGCCTACAGTTGGTAATATGTACCTGTCGGGCTTATACCAATGCATGAAAACAAGGTTGTAAGAATACTTTCGTCACAGGAGTCTCAGTCGTTTTACTTAGTAAGTGCTCATGTTGAAGGTACATATTTAGGATACCAGTAGAATACATTCTTGGAGCTGCGCCGACTCTACCAATTTGTCTTTTCCATTTTCTTCGTGGAACCTCTATAAAAGTACAGCCTCGTAGTAGATCAAAGTCTGTCTTTGATGCCCTCAATGCTTATCACACTCTGACACACTACACCTCCTGAGAGTACTTACACTGGCTGGCGTTGCCTACATCTACAGTTGTATCTTATTTAAGTTGGACTGTCATTCACAGCATCTGAAATACAGCTGCGTGGTCGGTTTTCCAGAAACATTCGCATAAAACATTACCTGAAACACAAGGTGGAGATAGTTTTTGGGGGGCTAGTATATTCCTTTTTATTGTTTTTGAATAAAAAGGATTCTTTATTTTTGGAAGGCTTTTATTATATAGTATTATAGTATAGTCGATCACAATAATCATTAACAGTTTAACTCCTGATGTGTCTGTGGTGAGCATTCTTTTTTTTTCCAGCTTTATTTATTGAACATTTCATAACAAAACCCAACATGTAGCATGTAATTGAACAGTATGTCAAAAAAAGTCAGTCAACAACATGTTAACAACCCCCACCCACCACCCCAACCCTAAGGCCAGACACACACACACACACACACACACACACACACACACACACACAAAAATATATATATATATGTATAAATTAAATAGAAAAGAATGATAATAATAAAAAATAAATAAATACATAAAAATAATATAAATAAATAAAAATAATAGTAAAAATAATAATAAATAAGTAAATCAGTAATCAAGTTCGATGTAATTAGAATGGGGGAAAAGAAAAGAAAATTATGTGGTGAGCATTCTGAATGTATCATTTATTTTGAATATTCATAAAAAATCAGGTGTTTGTGCGATTGGAAAATTCTTCAAATGTGCTCATAGAATAGACCCTTGCCATCCACATCTGAGCATGCTCAGTACAGCCCCCACTCCCTGTGGACTGGGGGGTAAAAACCAGAGCAGTGAGTGAGACTGATTTGCTGTAAAGAAAAAAAAAATAGACAGTTTGGGGTTTATGTTTTCACACTGTTTTCCTTGTAATTTTTTAATTTTTACTGTTGTTTTCAGTATTATCGTGATTTTTTTTTAAATTCTTTCTTTTTTACTGTAACTGCTTTTTGGGGTATAACCACATGCCAAAAAGCAGATGGACTCATTCAGAAAAAAAAAAAAAATCTCCATAACAACCATGACCAGAATACAAATACTTGTTTTTCAGTGTGTTCTAGTTCAAAAACGTTAAAGGGTTAAACATTAAAAACATTCAGTTCTGGTCTTCTTATAAATAAATATCTAAGTGGCTTATATTCAATAATATTTGACTATTTATTTCCTGAGTTCTGGATGTTCGCTGAAGGTTTGGGAACAATTTAATTGAAAAAAAAAAAAAGGTACATACACATTAGGCGCATATTAAATGTCTTGATAAAATAACTCTAATAACCATTTTGTGAGCCTCGGTCGAAGCAAACGCAAAGTCTAATTTGTGGATTCCCTGGCCTATATCAGAGACAGGTCATGAAGAAAACAATATTATAACCTTGTTTATCTTGTAAACTAAATATAAATGGCTTGTTAGGGCTGATGGCTGAGGGTGAATTGATTTTGATAACACTGACTTCCTCTCAACAGATGTCTAAGAGGGTTTTCCGGGAAGAACTGTGAAGAAATAATTGACTACTGCAGGCTGCTCAATATCAACTGCCTAAATGAGGGATTGTGCTTGAGTGTAATTGGCGCATATCAGGTAAGTAATTCAATGTTTCAGTCTGGATGAAATACTCAGTGGGGGGAAAAATATGACCAGAGCAGCGCTGTAATGTGCGTGAGCAGAGGGTGTAACGAAAAATTTTATTACAGATTTTATGAATCATCTTTTGAAACTAAATTGTACTGTCATACACTATGTTTTCTTAGTGATTGACTTTCTACACATTATTACCATGGGTGTAAAAATGTGGTTAGTGCATGGTTTGACTCCTTTTTCAGGAAGTATTGCAGTTTAGTACTTAAGTAAAAGTACCAATACCCTGCAAAATATTTACTCAAGTAAAAGTAGAAGTACTACATCAAGAATCTTACTTAAGTAAAAGTACTTCCTTTAAAATGTACTTTAAAGTATAAAAGTCCAAGTACTCACACTGTCATTATGATAAAGAATGTAGACATACTTATTTATGCCTCTGCCAATGTCACTGCTCAGTGCTCATAAGAATATTATGTGTATTAAAAAAATGGGTGTCAGTATTGTGTGTGTGATTTTTTTTTTTTATGCAAGATTTAGATGAAAAGTAAAAAAAAAAAAAGATTTAGACGAAAAATATATTAATATAATGTAACGAGTAATGGCATTCATTTCTGAAATGTAAGGAGTAAAAAGTACAGATAACTGCCATAAAATGTGAAGTAAAAGTAAAAGTATGCATTATTATTTTAAATAAAGTACAAATACAGAAAAAAAACAAACAAGTAAAAATACTTCATTACATTCCACCTCTGGTTATAGTAGAACCTATAGAAGCTTTACAGTGTTAGGTCGCTTCTAATATAGAAGATAATACAACACAATACATCTTTATTATCCCTGTCACAGAAACAATTAAAATCCTTTTAGCAGCTCTGTTCTGTTTAGCAGTGGAAATCAAGAATCAAGAATCTTTATTATAATTATACAAGTCACAACGCAATTTTGATTAGCAGTTCTCGGCTTAAGATACACAGACACGTGTTATAAAAAGAGGCACTTCTAAGATATATGTAGATGAAAAAAAAAATCATGTAAAATACTGAAAAGTTTAAGCATATATAAAAAAAGTACAGGATAAAATATAAAATATACATATGCTACTAAAATACTACTAAAACTACTAAAGCAAACTCCTCTATAAAGCAGTGTTTGTCAACCTTGGGGTCGGGACTCCACATGGGGTCGCCTGAAATTCAAATGGGGTCCCCTGGAAGTTCTAATAATTAATAATAATTTTTAAAAAAAACATACTAAACAAAAATATATGGTGAGTTCAGAGACAATCCCAATCCATAACAGACAAACTAAAGCTGAAACTATACATGTGGTATTGTTTATCTGTCAAATGTTCACTGTGGTCTGTTTCAGATACTGTAGCTCTTTCATAATTCATATTTTATTTATTGTTTTTCAGTATTAATTGTCATCCTTGTAAATCCAAGCTGGACTGACTGTACATAACCTGACCAAGAAAAATAAAATTCTCACTTAGTGCATTAATCTGAACCTGACTTTTTCTGCCTCTGTCCATAATAATAAATATTATATAGAATAAATGTCGTCTAAAATTGGCATTTATTTGCAACATAAACTATTACATGATCAAAACCAAAGTAATTTTAGCAAAAAAAAAAAAAAAAATCAGTTTTGCCAGAAATTTATGATGTTAAAATGAGCTGCTATAAAATCATTTGTCGGTTTTTATTGCCATAAAACTACAACGCACTTAGTCCTTTGTACGTAGTGCTATAGAGGGCATCAGGTTTTAAACATAAAATGGGCTTCTTAGTGTCACAGCGTCATCTTTGGTCTCTTAAGTTCTACGCATAACAAAACATGTCATTAATAGAAAGAAAAGGAGAACAACAGAAGCGTCAGTGGTTGAATACGTCTACAGACAGCAGTAATCCAATTCTGGCCCATTAATCATTGTGAGTATGTGGACGCACTGCTCAGACAGACAGGTTCTGGTCTAATTTGCCTCTCTATTGCTCAGTCTTCTCAAACGTATATATATATAATTTTTTTTTTTTTTTTTTACAACACCTGAGACTGCTCCATAATGCCCCATAGCTCCTAATTATTCTCCATCAGTCGTCTTCCATTAGACCACAGAGACTGTTCTTAATCTAAAATCCACTTTTAGACGCTGGCGTAGGTGTCCCTCAAACCCGGGTCGCACATAATCACAAATGGTTACTCAATGCAAATGGGTCATTTCCCGGTTTTCACACTAACACTGTATTATTATTTACTTTTGTTCTTATTATAGAATATATCTTTTTTTAGAATGTTTATTACCTCTGCCAAGGAGGTTATGTTTGTTTGCTTGTCTGTTTGTGCGCAACATAACTCCAAAAATTATGCACGGATTTTGATGAAATTTTCAGGATTTGTTGGCAATGGCACGAGGAAGAAATGATTAACTTTTGGGGGAGATCCGGAAGAAATCCTGGATTCTGGATCACTTTGAGATTTTCGTTAACATTGGGGTCAATGGGGCCAAAAATTTTGTTTCTCAGTATCTTGGTTAATTATTGACCAAACCTTTGAAGATACCTGGAAACCATTTATAACCAAATATAACCTGTAACCGCGTATATCCCCTTTAGCAATAATTACTTATCCACACTGTCCAAGCACTGTCTTTTGTCTTTTGTCTGTCATTGGTCTTGTCTTACGTTTGTCCATCTCTTGTCTGTCTCTCCCACCTGTCCTATACCATTT
>JAPSES010000097.1:11768706-11780047 GCA_029822895.1 Maxillicosta whitleyi | reverse complement strand
CTAAGTGTGTGTGTGTGTGGGGGGGGGGTTGCACTTGGTGGAGGTCTGCGCTCTACTGAGGGTCATTCTAGTTTGAGCTGTTCTCTTCAATCCTTTTACTGTGAAGATGGTCCTGTAGGGAAAGGATAAAAATCTTTTTTTTTTTTTTTTTTTCTTCCAATAAAAAGCACTTTAGTCACAGAAAAATCCTGCTGTATATGTCCCGCTCACTTGTTGTCAGTGCTGGAGAGTATTAAGCCTTACAGGTAGATTTGATGTTGCATTGCCAGGTTTCTAAGTCTCTGCACACACACAAAAAAGTAAAGTAAAAAAAAAACATTATAGGGGCATTCTGAACTAACTCACACAGGACCTACCAGTTGTTACCATAGATTTTCTCGGGAAAAAAAAACTCAGAAAAACTTCTAATAACCAAAATCCTCTACTTCTACGCCATATACTTTTTGTACTTCTGAATTTTTTAAGTTTGGCCTCAGAGATAAATTTCATCATTACCATGTGGATTCCAAACCTTACTAATGACTTATTTTTTTTGCACTGGACTGGCTTGACATTTTTTACTGAATATCTAAGAAACAGAATAATTTGGACCATGTATGCATGTTTGAAATGAAAGCAGTAAAATATATATATTTTTTTTCACCATCTTGACTACTCTTTAATCACCATAGATTGATATTTCAAGTTATTAAAAAATAGGTGCTTTATTTTGTATGCGTAACATTAGTCCTGCACAATAATCAGATCCATTAAATCTCTAAATATATCCTCAAAGCCAACCCATCTTCCAACTAATGGAGCTTGTTTTCTTATGAAGACTATTTTAGTTTTTTTGAAAGATTTGATGTAAAAATGTAATATTCACTGTAGATTATAAAAAATACAACTATTTTGGTATGACCTTCACCATATAACGACTTCTGGAAAATAGCTTATTTTTCATACATTTCATACTGAATAAGTATTTATACTGTTTTCACGTCAAATATTTCAGTCTTTTCATGATGCATATAGATCTTAAATATGTTTAAAATTCACTGGTTCCTTTGACACATTTTCCATAACCATAAAACCATCCATAGGAGCTTTTCCAGGAAGCCTATATAATAGTAATTAGCAAGTCCTGCATTGCAACTACGTCACTGATGGGTGATTGTAATTAGCTCCCACGTAAGTGCAGAGTTATATGTGTTTGTGTCGTTTCCGAAGCCGCGTCCACCTTGAACTTTGTCCGGAAGATTTCTCTTAAGGCTATTACTCCCATTTTCTTCAAACTTTGCATGATTGTACTTTGGGTCCATGCGGAGGGTGGAAAGGAAGATGGTTGACCTTGACCTAATTTCAAGGTCACAGTGGTCCAAAATTGACCTAATTTTATGTTTTTGGCCTATTTTGACTTTAAATATTGCAGATAGATTTGTTACTATAGAACCCATATAGTAATTAATATGTAGGATTTGCATTGGTGACCTTGTATTTGACCTTGACCTATTTTTTCAAGGTCAAATACAGCAATATTACAATTTTTGGCTAATTTTGACCTTAAATATTGCAGATAGATTTGTTACTATAGAACAAATATAGTAAATAATATGTGGGCTTTGCATTGGTGACCTTGTATTTGACATTGACCTATTTTTTCAAGTAATAAAAATAAAATAAAACAATAAAAACAGTAATATTACAGTTTTTGTCTAATTGGATCGCACCTATGTTCACATAAAACTTGTTCTGTACTAAATCCACACACTTGTGGATTTTATAATTAAATATCATACTAAACAAACTTTTAGAATGAACTATTAATACCCATGTGGGAGCTACCGTGAGTTTGTTAACAAATACGATCTACATTTCTAATAATAATTGTAAGTGCAAACTATTTCAGGGAATTGTTATGCTGGATAAATACTTGTGAATATCTCACAAGGAAATGAAATAAATATATAAATAATATATAAATAAATATATAAATGAAATAATATTCATTGAAACAATGAAAATAAATATCTTTTATCTCATGTTCATTTTTCCACTCAATATAAACAGAACAACCCATGCAAACCCCGTGTCCTTGCATCATAATTGGTCTTTGCTGTTAAAGTTGTGTGTGCTGGTCCACTACCAAAAGACAAATATGGTATTATGTTGTTGCAGTGTGTCTGTGCCCCAGGATGGACTGGAGAGTTTTGTCAATATGTGGCCGACGCCTGCCTGACAAACCTAAACAGCTGCTTGAACGGAGCCACATGCATTACAACGAGTCAGCCATCATCGCCCCCACAGTATGTCTGCAAATGCCCCCTTGGCTTCACAGGTGAGATGACTTTGCTTTATTTTCTTTTTTTTCCCCCCGTTCCATCTGTCTGTCCCTCTGTCTTTTGGCAGGATACCTCAATGAATGGATCAATTTGCACAAACCCTTGTGGCAACATTGGTCAAGGGGCAGAAAATGACTGATTACTATTCAGGAAAAGTCTGACTGGCAGAGTTTGACAGTTATATGGCGTGAACAAAAGTTTTTGCGAGCTAACATTTACAGACTTTCTTAGGTACTTAGGTATCATGCAGATGCAATAAATAAATAAATACCCATTCATGTGGGATGTAAATTGAACGTGGCATAGAAGCATTTCTGAATATTTTAGCCCTTTAAAGACAGTGAATCAGACTTATTCATAGACATTAGATATAAAGTTCAGGCTGAGTGCATTTCATACTTTATAAATCCATTTGTCTTTGGTTGGTATTTTAAGGCAGGTGGCATAACAAAGGCTTAAAACCAAAAGTGCAGTTGTCTTATTATGCTATCAAAAACAATCCCTCTCTGCAGATACATTAAACATTAATATCTACCAAGGGAAATGCATTCTTTTCAATTGATTTTTTTTTTTTTTTTTTTGTATATTTGGAACATCTTATGTATTATGTAAAACACTCAAATATGTATTTTGACCTGAAGAAAGTTGTGGACAAATACTTAAATAACCTCATGATCAAAACCAAAAGAACCAGACTATAATTTTCTTTTACTTAAATTAATTAGCCCATAAAGACCCAAACATCTGCCACTGAACAAAATCATCTGCTGAGTTAAAGTGTTTAATGTCTGTTTATATCAGTATACGCAAGTGATGGCCTTTTCCCTTTCGGGTCGCTACAGTGAAATCAGCTTTGCATGTTTATTTGGCATTGCAATACTATTATATGTAAGTAATGGTGGTGTAAAATACCGTTTTTCATCTTTTCATGGTCATCAAATATGATCCATTTGGATGTTAACAGGCTCTGTAGTTACCATGGAAACACTCTCATCTTCTACAACATTAATTCCCCCAGTAAATCCCATGATTTTTACTTAATGACAGTGGATTTGTTTTATGCTCAGTTACTGATATCTTGACTGAAAAAGTCACTTTTTCTTCAGTTTTCTCTGCTTCTGAGAAAATAACCCTCTACTTTAATCTGAGCTTTAATTAAATCTAGGAAGATATTTGATTTTTTTTTTACTGGAAAAAAAAAAAAAGCAAAATATAGAGGATAATATTATAATAAATGGGGACAAATCACTTAAGAAAGTTTAAACGGAGAAAAATAAAATCAATTTGGAACCACCACAACTGAGTGTTCATGGGTTAAAATAAAGAATTACTGCTAATATGATGATTTTTCACTTGAAGTATTTTCTATCTAGAGATGAGTTAAAAACAAGCCAGTTTCTAGGTAACCCAGTAGTCGTCATATCTGAGAGCAGTCAGTGTTGAGTGGTAGGGAGTGGGGTCAGATCTGGGTTTAATCTGGGTTAAAAGCAACGTCTTTAACACTGTTCACTTCTTGTACAAAGTTCAGCTTAGTGATAGAGGCTGCTTTTTAGCCAGTAATTTTTTGGAATAGCCTGACATGTGTTTCAAGAATCTGCTGTAACAAACAACAGAAAAACCTGAATTAATCTCAGGTTGAAGGCTGCTGCCCTATGATTGACCTCTGACCTTTGACCTCTGACTTGCCTGTAGAGGTGAATGTGCAGAAACAGAAACACCCTACAGTATGTGGAATAGGACAGCATCAGGAAACATGTTTCTATTTTGTCTGGAGATGAACAAAGAAGAACTAGCATCATAATTGTTATATATATGAATATGCTGGAAGTGTTAATGAAAGAACAAAGATGCTATTTTTATAAAAATCTAATACAGACTCTGTCACTGCTGAATCCCACTTCATAAATTACAAGCCAGCCAAGAAATTTTTAGACCAGTTCTCCTGATATTGTTTTTTTTTTTTTTGGAAACCTTGATCCTTCTTTAGCAGTCAACCTGTCTGGTTGACATTTCTTAGGCCTGCTGCTGATTGCATTTAATCCGAGCACTCTGGCAAACTGCTTTCTAATTAGCTGCCAGCTCGGAACATGACCGAAACTTGTTAGGCCATCAATGGGAACTGTGCTATAAAGACATGGAAATAAGGGAAAGACTTAAGGACAAAAGAGGTTTCTGCAGAGTTTGGGGTTTATAAATGGGTTTTCCCTTTTTATACTTTTTTTTTTAAATGCCCCCAAAAATTATCTAATTACATACTGTCAGGTGAGAGCTTTGGTAATGATTATTGGAAATGTGTTTTGTGGCCCTTCTTTTGTGGATCTTTGTGGAATAATGTGGCATTTTCTTCTGTTTTGCCAGTTTCAAGTTCCTTAGCAAGACACATTGCACTTGCGTTATAAGTCACCATCAGTATGTATATATATCTATATATAATACCAACCATTTACTGTTCTTCAGTATAAATGGTTGGTACTTATGTAGCACTTTCCCGGCACTCAAAGCACTTCACAAAGACTCATATTCACCCATTCATACATCAGTAGGGGGCTGCTGCCATGCCCTACTCTGAGTAATTCAGGGTTCAGTGCCAAGGACACTTTAACATGTGGACAGTCGGAGGCAGGATTTGAACCTCCAACCCTTCAGTCATTAGAGGACGTACTTTACCAACTGAGCCTTGGTTCGATCATGAATTACTCCTGATTGTCGTAACCTTACAGGATGTGCAGCTTTCCAAATAACAACGGTGTCCCAAAAGTGTTTTTGATTATCCAGTGTAAAATTAGGGTTTATTCTTTAGATATTTTACAATTTTGTAAATATTTTATCATTACCATCATCAAATTATAAATGGCTTTCATTATTTAACCCCATTAAATTTTCAACAAGGTTAACAGTGTTGATGTTTTGTATTGAAATTCTACAAAAAAAAAAAAAAGTTACAATTATTAGAAATAATTATTTCCAAAGCTGCCATTGCCTCAGGACCTGCTTTTGTGAAGAACATAAACAACAGGAACAGGTCGGCCGTTTAGCTGCTGTCATACATTAATTTGGACACCTCGTCAGTATATCATTTTTATGCTCATAATACCAAGACTCAATATATTTGACAGAAAAGTGACACTGTGGGATATTACACTAGCTGAATAACAGTGGTGTATTCTGTAAGAGTTATTGATGTATGACAATATTGTTTTTCTTTTGCTCTATTGCTTAAACTACCTGTGAATGTGATTTTTTTCCCCCTCCATAGCTCTCTCAGCTTTTGGCCCATAGCATATTTCCCCATCTAGCCTGAAGTCCCGACACACTCACCTGTCAGTCAGATAAACCCTTACATAGCACTACATGAACATGATTTTTTTCCTCAGTTCAAAGCTGAAATCTGTTGCCACTTCAGTAATGGAAAATTGTCTCTTCTACCATGGCAGGTCTTAGTGACTGATAGAATTCATCATTTTCTAGCATCTTGGGATTTTTGCTTTGGAATTCTGAGCCTTGCAGCATAGAAAGGCCAATTTAATTTCCAGCTTAGCCCAGAAACCCCACTGTACTCTATCATAGATCATAACTCAGGATGCATTACTCAAACCCCAGCTTTCCGCTTACATCCTGTAAGGTTTTATTTTTCACTGGACAACAACTTTTGGCATATATTGGGCTAGTCTGATGCATACAGGCACTTATTCTTTTTTTTTTTTTAGTCTATGAATTATAATGATATATAAGTGTAGCGGTAATCGTTAATATGTAAGAACATCCTGGCAGATTTTCATGGAAACTACTGTATTTACTTGGAATAAGGAGATAAGTAATGAATGTGCACAAGAGAGAGTATTGTATTAAAATTTAAAGCTCACAACCCCCCCCAAAAAACAGCAGTTACATTTAACACATGCAATATGAATACAGGTAGTCCTCAGGTGACGACGTACCCAACTTATGGTATTTCGACTGTATGACGCCGGAATCTCGTTCGCTATCACTGTGCAACGCCAAAATTTCACCATTACTGTACATATGTACTCTATACTGTACGTACATTAAGTACAGTATCTTATTTTTTACTTTATTTTATTAATATGAAATATAATACATGTAGTTGGATAGTTATTTAGGGGGTATTTTGGGGTACTAAAGGGTTAATTCTGACTTATGCGGAAATTCGGGTTATGTCGACAGCGTAGGAACGGAACTCGTTCGTAACCTGAGGACTACCTGTATAACTATATAACATGAATATTTGCAATGTAACTGTATTTGTTTGTTTGTATTTTGCAGCTTAATCACCATATTAACATTAAAGTCTCATAAACAATGCTACATGACTGCTTAACTGATTCTATTCAGAACCGTAAATGAAGAAAGGCTTTTTTTCAGATTTAGTAGGACAAATTCGTATAATTTGCTGCTGCACAGCGTGGCAGATTTTGTATATAATGACCTGTAGCAACTACTGTGCAGATGATATCAATCATGGTGTTTGTGCTATAGCGTGAGGTTGCTGCTGTCAAGAAGGGATTTTCACTTCATGTCATTGCTGCTCTGTTATTGATGATAGGGCATTTTAAATTAATAACCTGCACCGGAAGACACCCACCCCCAACCATAGCGGCAGAACTAGCAGCTGCTGAAGCAGCTGAGCACCAAGCAAATCTCTATCAAGAAACATGCATCCCCTGCCTCATCTGCTCACTTCAGCCAGGACAGAGCTCATTATTAAGTGTCTGCTTTTTTTTTGTTGTTTGTTTAACGAGAAAGTGAGTCTGTCCAGCATATGGTACATTCTGCAAGCATCTTTATTTACTCTTACTAAAATCCACATCCAAATCCTGCACCATGTTGGAGAAGATCTGCTTGAATCTTTAATTGTTTCAATGACAAATAAACCCAATGACTTCCAGGCATCTTCAAATGAATACGGAACAATAAGACACATAAAGAGCTTGTTCTCACTCCAGAAGTCGATGTGCTCGTTAATTTGCATTTTGGATGTTGTTATCTTGAATTTTTTAAGCAAAAAAGTGACAATATGGAGACAAAAGGGTGGAGCAAAGAAAGTCCAAGAAGTGATGGGTGAATGAGAAATAACACTACTTTGTTATTTTCTTTTTATCTTTAGTTTCCATGAAAATATCCTAAACAATTTGAGGTAAAAAAAACCAAAACAACAATTAGCACATCATGTCAAGTCATAACCAAAATAATCTATTACAATAAATCTAATCTAAATCCCATAATACAATCAGGTATATCAGGTATTGTGGATGGTGATTTCAGAATACATTGATAATTAAATAAATAAGCAGGTGTTGATGTGCTGAGTAGGAGAATAATTAGAAGTGACTATGTTTACTAATTGATAAATTGTATGAACATAGGGACACATGATTTTTCTTATGTTATTCTGAGCTTGTTAGCACTCATGTTCTAACAGAGGGAGGGAAGAGCCATCAAAATTAAAATGTGCTATGTCGTCAACCATAATAGAATTATGTGCAAAAAGTGCAAAAAAAACATTTAATTTAATAAAGATATACCATAAAAGTTTGATTCTGCTGACAATTGCGTTGTCAAATACATGTCACTCAAAACAATATAGAAAATTATCCCATAACGACTGGGAAACAGGAAATTGATTGACTTGCCAATTCTAGCGAGAAATTCAGTAGAATTGTAAGGAATCAAGCTTAAAGCCAAATTTATTTTCAAGCTGCAAATGCAAATACTGTATAAAAAAAAACCAAAAACAAAACAATGCTACAAACCCAATTGTCCTAATATATTTTTTTTAATCTCTCCTTTAAGGAACAAACTGTGAGTCTGAGATCGACGAGTGCGACTCCAGCCCCTGCCGGAACAATGGCACATGCACTGACTTGGAGGGACACTACAAATGCCAATGTCCTACAGGTATGTATGGACCAAAATCCTTCTTAGTAATAGCATTTAAGTAATGTCCTTACTATGGCAACAGACCTTTTAAACCTTTTGTGCAGATACTGTATGTAGCATATAATCCGAGGCCAATACCCCTCAGGCAGTTTTAGTACATGGTGAAAACCAAAGGTGATTAGCATTTGCCAGCGGGGCACCTTCACTGTGTGGAAAACCTGCCTGAGGTCCACAGAAGCCAGCTTTATTTAATTAATCACATGAGTCTCCACTAAGTATAGATTTTCTGTTGTTATACTTTTTGTCTTATTAGTTTTACATATATTATACTTGTCTAAAGTCATAATACATTGTTGCCCATAGAGTTGGAATAAAATAATTGTACCTCTTTTCATGGAATTTTTATGATAATATGAGTTATCCTTGAGTGTAACAGATTCAGTATGTAATCATTGTACATGTTCAAAGGTAATTGCTGAAGTGAATAAAAAGAGGAATGTGACTGAATATATTATAACTGTACATATGGTTTTCAAATGCAGGGTTAGGGTTGGGTTTTTCAGAAAATACAATTACTGTCCTAAAAAGTCTGTTTTTTAGGGTGTTTTCACATAGAGTCCCCTTTAAGTGAACTGAACTCAGTCCTCTTTAAGTGGACCAAAAAGTAGACCAGAGTAGAGTTCTTTTTGTGTTCACACTGTGAAGAGGACTGGATTCTGTTTCTGGTCCAGTTCAGCTTTAAAGGGGCCTCAGTCCCCTTTGTGTTCACACCTGATCCTCTAAGTCTCAGACCCCCAAATGCTCTGAATTCTGGGTAGTTTTCACTGGGAGCTTTTCTGTTTTCGTCATTCCATATTTCCAAAAGACAGTCTGTTTCGTCTTCTCCCCAAACTACACCGCGTCCAGGTGTTGTGGAGTCATCTTGTCTATTTGCACGACCTGCTATGTTTTGATTCACTACTGCTGCTGTTCGCGGGTAGTCATGTGACAAAACTACGGCAAGAAAAGGAGGTTACAATACAGTGAAAAAAGGTGAAGAGAACTCAGTGCGCTTTGTGTTCACAATGCACTGATTAGGCGAACCGTACTGAGACCACCTCCACGGTTCGTTTCAAAGGGGTCTGGGTACGGTTGTTGTGTTCACATACGCTGCATCATCGGTCTGAGTTAACGACAAGTATAAACGACTGAAAGGGATCAAGTGTGAAAACACCCTTAATAGACTTACAGAGTCATTTCTTTCTTTTTTTTTTTTTTTTTTAAATAATTACTGATATATAAGCGAATATGTTTGACTATAGTTTTCCATAAGCACCGGGACGTGCCTTACTTATCTCTTGCTCTCTCTCAAATGTCACTCAGTGCATACGAGTTATGCACAGGCTGTATGACTGCTAATGTTAATACCAATATGTCAGGACTGAGGAAGTATATACCATTCACGAATTCTGTCCATTCATTATGTTAAGGCAGTTGTATTCCAAAATTACTAATATCTCCAAAAATATTGGTCTTATCTTATAGATATTTAATGTGTAGATGGGACCATAGGTACCAAATTGGCCAGGTAAAAACGTCTCAGTGTGTCAGAATTGTGCCAACACACACATACACACAGATGCTCTGAGACCTTCCAGTATTATGATATAGATTGTTGTTAGAAAATACAATTGCCATCTTAAAATGTCTGTTCTTTAACTGATTTAAACACAGTCATTGTGTTTTTCTAATCATTATTCAATTATACAGTCATATTCCAGGTCTTTCCAGTAGATTCTGTCTGTTGAAAATTGTATCAAACTATTTTCACTATCTCTGTTATAGATATATTTAGTTTTTTTTTTGTTTTCAGCTGAACGATTGCCAGATTCACTTGTACAGACATCTCTTTTAACCTGATATTGAGAATTCCAGTGAATACTGATGTGCTTGAATAGGAAATAAAAGAAGAACATGTCTGAAAACAAAAATATTTCAACATCACAGGCAACAGTGTAAATTATTTTTGTTTTGACAGCGTGCATCTGAGAATGTAAGGTACAGCCAGAGTCTTAGTCACATTATTCACTTTATCAGTTTAAAGGCTTGGACTGTGATTGACAGCTGAGGAAAAATCTCTAAGCTCATTGCCAGAACACAACAATGGAACCAAATTGTGCAAATATTATATTATGAAACTCTCATTAATATAATTTTCCAGTAATTGCTTATTGTGCCGCGCCGGCTGAGTCTGAATTTACATTCACTGATGGACAGTTCCCGGGAGCCTTGTGTTGTTGGCACCGCACTGGTTGTGTGTCTGGCAATCTGGAACCTTTTGCTGCTCGTACAGACTAGGAGCCTATGAGCAGAGCATCTTGGTGTCCAGGTGATGTTTATCTCACAAGAGTTCTTATTTTTAGCCAACGTTTACGGCTCTTGAGGGAAGTGCATGGTTGATGGTAATTAAATATTGTGCTTGTTCATTTATGTTCAATTAAACATTAAAGGACAGTACCGGTGTTAATGACACATGGGTCACAGATTGTTTGCTTCATCAGCTGCTGAAGCAAGGTACATTAGAGCCACTATTTAGGGTGACATTTAGAGGGCAGCGCTGTATTTTCATCAAGTGTCAGCACTTTCAATGTCTTTGATGCAACTCTGTATTTAAAGTTATAAGAACTGTTACTTATTATACATCAATGACTTGATTTTTCCTTTTTCTATCACTTATATGAGCCTCACCCGGCGCAGACTGGATGAGACATTGAGCACAGCCTTGACAGGTTGCCAGTCTATCTCTCGGCTTACACAGAGACAGAAAAACACAGTCCTTCCTACAGGGAATTTAGAGTTTCCAGTTCACTTAACCTGCGTGTCTTTGAACTGGGGGGAGAAAACTCAAGAAACCTTTGCAAACATTTTGAAAACTTGCAAACTTTGAACCCAGTACATTCTCGCTGTGAAATGACAGTAGTGACATGTGGACCACTGTGCAGCCGTAAAAACGATTAATAATGCAGTATGAACTCTTACGTCACTATAGTGTTTGTGTGTGTATACATTAGGGCTGTCAAAAGATTAATTTTCTTGATCGCAACTAATCTCAGAAATGTCATAGTTAATCGCGATTAATCTTG
>JAPSES010000097.1:11724436-11735532 GCA_029822895.1 Maxillicosta whitleyi | reverse complement strand
GTGAACATAGGCGCGATCCAATTAGGCAAAAACTGTAATATTACTGTATTTGACCTTGAAAAAATAGGTCAAGGTCAAATCCAAGGTCGCCAATGCAAAGCCCACATATTAATGACTATATGTGTTCCATAGTAACAAATCTATCTGCAATATTTAGTCAAAATAGGTCAAAAACATCAAATTAGGTCAATTTTGGACCCATGTGACCTTGAAATTAGGTCAAGGTCAACCATCATTTGTTTGTTTGTTTGTTATTAACCGTCTAGCAGCAAAACTATTGGTTGAATTCATACCAAATTGGGTTTATAGACTGCCAGTGACCTAGAACAGATCTGATTACAGTTTGGGAAAAGTAGGTTAAAGTAAAAATTGTATTCATTTTTAATTTTTTTTTTTTCTCATTTACTTATAATGGGCAAAATTTTACATTTCTGTAGCAACAAATCTATTGGCTTAATTCATACTAAATTGGGTTTGTAGATCACTAGTGATCCAGATTAGATGTCATTATATTTTGGGAAAATTAGTTGAAAATGTTTGAGTTTTTTAAATCTTTTTCCTTTCTTTTTTCTGACATCAGTACATGCATAGACACCATGGCATGAGCTGGTTGATGCCAAAATAAGCTACAATACCTGTGAGGGGCAGGGTTTGTTGTGCCTGGCACTGCTTGTTATGAGCATTTTTTTATTTTGTTATTTTGTCATTTGTACAAATGAAGGAGATCTAGTCCCCACATACTCCACTGTATCTCTCTAGATTTTGTTGTGGGACCCAAATGGCACCTTAATTTTATTTACCAAAGATCACACATGAGAGAACAAATTTTTTTTACCATTTTATTTAATACACAAGCCTGTTTACAGTGTTTCTCCTAGTTCTTTACTGTCCCCAAACGGCAGATACAGTAGTTGTTTCAGGCTCGGTAATATGATAATAAGTTGACACTGGAATCTCTGCATCAGCCAAGAGGTTTGTGACAGCCGCTAGTATTTAAAAACACAGAAAGTGGCAAACAGCTGTGCAGAGGGTTGGTTATTCTCAACAAAAGTGACAGGTCAGACAGTTATTTAATTTACTTGTACAGGCAGTTGTTTATTTTAGTGATGGCCAGTTACATAATTTGTTCTTTGCAGGTTTTTTTTTCTTCTTCTTGTGTGTCTGACTGTAGATCTGTTGACAACTTTTTTTTTTTGCCAAGGATAGTATCTGTTGTCTGGTTAAGAAGAAAAAAAAACAAAAGTACCTTGACTACTACAGGCTGTTTGAATGTGGTGAATTCAGTCAGAATATGAATAGTAAGGTTTCCTTCAGGCAATGAAACTAAATCAATATTCACATACACCACTGAGTTTGTAACTGTTAGCTAACCCTTCTGAGCTCAACCTCAGATCCTTAAATAATTGATGTTAATAATCAGCTGATGCTACTACTACTACTACTAAGTCGCTCCGTCAACAGTCATAATGAACCTCAAGTGTGATTTAATGAAATCTTACGTCAGTAGTTTCTTCGCACATACACATGCTGTATTTTTTCCTGATCATTTTGCCATTGGCATTTCATAAAATGTTGATAATTTACCAGTATCTCTGTTTACCAAAATATCTTATTATGTTTCTGTAATGGTTAATCCACCAGTATATGTAAGATCTTTTTATCAAAACCATTTAATGCTAAAATATAACTATTGTTGCTATCCATACATTTTTCAGGTTAATGTTTTCCAAAAATGCAAAGGGAAATGCAGCAACAAATTACTAATTTTATAAGAAATTGCATAGTTATAGTTATTTTCTTTCATTCCTGTGTAAAACTACATAAAAACAATGGCAGCAAGAATGTAAACCGTTATCTGCACCAACAGTGGTCACACAAAATCTTGACATTTTTAGTCATTATTTGTCAACAAGGATTATTTTGTTATTCCAAATGGTCGTTTTATTAATTAATAACAATGAAATTGTTCACTTGAAACAAGTTTTTGATAAACTATGAAGTTATTTATGTTTTCTTGTTTTCATGACAGGTGGTCTAATACATATTTCTAGTTTTACATGTTTTTTTGTCTATAATGTCTTTAGTAACTTCTGTCCATGCACGGTCTTTCTTCATTTCTCTATTTATATCAGTGCTTGAGATAATCTATACTGCATAATGCATGACTTTAATACAGCTGTTGCGGTCTAAAAAGTTCCTGCATTGTGCTTGAACAAAGGTATTGTAATAAGGCAAATGGCAATTTTCAGTTTTGGTGCATTAGTAATGAAGTTAAGTGCTGCACAGCAACAGGTGTGCATCTAAAAGCAGCTTTTACATCAGCATTAAACTTCAGTAACTTAGGAAAAAAAGAGACTATTGATTTAGTAATAGTTTTGACATGGGCATGAACATTTTGTGATTTTTTTTTTTAACCCATAAAGACCTAAACATCCACTGTCGACCAAAAGCATCTACTGATCTAAAACTGTTCATCCACTAATCCTATCAACACGTGTAAATAATTAGTGTAAAATAGACTTTATTGTCTATTTTCAGATATAACCCATTTGGACGTTCAGAGGCCCCATAGTTACCATGGAAACACTGTCATCTTCTATAACATTGATTCACCAGTAAAACCCATGTAGTTTGATCAATGACAGTGAATGGAAACAATGGGTTTATCTTCAATTAATGCTATATTTTGCTGAAAAAGTCACTTTTTCTTCAGTTTTTGTTTGTTTTGCTATAATAACCTTTGACTTTGCTCTGGGCTTTTATAAACATCTACATGATCAGACAAAAAACATAGGAAAATACATGATTTTCACTGGGGGAAAAAAAAAAATCTGAGAATAAATGATGATGAATCACCAAGGAAAGGTTAAATAGAGAGAAAAAAATATTTTTACAAATTGCCACAGAAGTCACACTGGGTCCTTATGGGTTAATTTAACAGCTTCAGTGCAATGGCCAATTAACTCCAAATATCCTGTCCCTGAAATGAACTAAACAAAATCTCTGAATTCTTATTACTGTCTTTAACTGGTCTATTTCTACATTTGTTAAATACTGAGTCAGAGGTTGGTTGACTGGGAGGGTGTGTAATTTCTAACTGTTAGTATTAAAGGTGAATATGTATGATTTAGCAGCATTTCTGCATCCAAGTTTGGTTTATCTTTTGATTCAGGCTTTATTGTCATTTGATCAGTGGTACATGATAGAACAAAACGTTGTTACCCAGGTCTTGGTTTTAACAAGAATACAAGCTAAAATAGAATATGTAAATGGTAAGTAGGGTAGGATAAAACTGTGAAAAAAAGACTTAAAAAGTACAAATAATAATATGTATAAAATATATAGTGTGCGGTAACAGTACAGTTAAAGTGTTGGTGCCTATAGCAGCAGCATGAGCAGCAGCAACAGTGGAATTTTGTGGGCTATTATAGAAACGCAGCAGAGCACCCACTGCTCTATAATCTACTCTATTCATAGTTCAGTGATACAAAATAAAAGCAAATATGTTGGATTAAACTATGCTAGGGTCTTAACACACAGTAAAACAGAATTGAATTGTCAACCACAATTAGTTTCACAATTTTAATCACAATTAATTGTCATAATGGCAATGATTCAGCTGAAATTGCATTATCATAACGCAATTCAGGGGCTTATTTTAAGATGAAAAAGATCATGATTGTTATTCTCAGTTGATCATATAAAAAAAAAACAACACATATATGATTAATGTTATATTTCTCTGCTGTTTTCACCTCCTTCATTTTTAACAGAGAAAACTAAGAAGGAAGTGTTTTGCAAGAAAATATTTATGAAGCATTATTTTTCAATGATATAATGATTGATTTTTCTTTATCCAGGCTAGTTTTTAATGGTTCCTTTCCCAGACTTCTTGTGTGTCTTTCAGTTTGTTTGCCTGCCCAGTGAATAAGGTCATAACAGCATGCAGTTTACAACAGACAGTTTCAGAGAGACAGATAATACCCAGGTCTACAGTACTATTGTGTTTCCACCCTGATATTTGCCTGTTGTATGGTCCACCTATGTGTGTTTCTTTTCTTCACTTCAGGCCATAACTGTGAGTTCTTACCCTGTGAGGCCAGTAATCCCTGCGAGAATGGAGCAGTATGTGTGGAGGAGTTGGATCAGGACCATTTCCCTTTGGGTTTCCGTTGTCACTGTCGCCGGGGCTTCACTGGCCCCCGCTGTGAAATCAATGTGGATGAATGCAGCTCCAGCCCCTGTTTTCACGGTTTTTGCTATGATGGTAAGAAGCAGCCCGGCTTGCCAGCATGCTTAATAACAGGCACTCAAGACAGAAGCAAAGCAGCACACACACACACACACACACACACCACCGTGAATATGTCAAATTTCGTTTTGCTCACTTACAGTCTGACAGACAGTTTTCAATTGGGTCACCACTGCAGCTTATTAGCTGCAATGGTGTTATTAGGGTGTTATGAGAGTAGAGTTATTCCATCTGATGTGAGGATCTAGGACATTACCTGCTGCAGCAGGCTTGATTAGTTCCTTAACGTAACTGCAAAAGGAAATCAATTAAGCATCACTACGGTGTTGTAATTTGAATAATGGATGATAAATGACAAAATGAATACAATCAAATCCCAAAGCTGAGTATGGGATTTGATGGTGGCTATTGAGTAAGATTTTACCTCTATGCGTTCCATCTCTAGCATAAAACATTAGAAAAGACATTGATCAAAATATGTTCAGGATTTTTATTTTTTTTTTTTATCACCAGCTGGTCAATTATTCTAATGTCTTTCTCTAAATCATTTTCACCTTGGAGATAAAGATGCATTTGTTTGAAAATATTTAGTATTAGTAATGAGTAATCATGTATATAATTATATGCCCGTTTATGCTGTACCAAGCTTTATTGCATTTTTGAAACCCTGCCAGGGCCGTTTCAACTGGCTTCTGCTGGAACAAAACCACCGATGGCAGTGGATCACAATCTAAGTATATCCTATCCCTCACTGTGCTACAGTAGACTGCGGCCAGCTGTCTTAACTAATCTTGAGTACAGCCTGTTCACCTTAGGTTAGTGAGGCAGGCCTCTAGGACCTATTGGCCGGCGCTCAGCAGCAGCCAGGAAGCCACCAGGGATAGCACTGCATAGCCACAGTGGCTGAGATGAGTAATGCTGCTGCCACCCAGGACCTAAAGCATTTAATGAGAGTAATAGCAGCTACACGCACCAAGACAGAGTGACAGCATAGATTACGTGGTAAATCTTTGGGATAATGAAGAATCCTGGGACCCTGACTGGGGAAGTAATAAATTCACTCCTGTAAGAACTGCAATTACCTCTGTCAGTGGCTGCCTGTACACTGGTGTTGTGTTGAAGAAACAGGGTGATGCATCCCTCTTTAACATCATTAATAATTAAAGAGAAGAAGGAATGGATTATTAGACGTGGGAGATTCTTACTTGTAATGGAGAAAAAACGCCACATTTGTAACATCTGAATAAAAAATGGCCCCAGGATTGGCACGTTCCATCTGTAGTGTATCTTTTCCCTTTATTCACTGTGTTGTAAGTGTGCGTTGAGTGTGGAAACAAATGACAAGCCTTTCAGCCCTTCATTGACAAAGAGTGGGATAAGTACAGGCTGAGGATGAGGAAAGTATCCTGAGAGCAGAGAATGTTTTTTTTTTTTTTTTTTTTTTTTTTTTTTTTTTGCAGATAGGTTCATTTACTAACAGTTAGAGTCTCAGCTCTGTCTGATGCAAAGGGAGGTGACCTGACACCTGGATTTAGCAAAAAAAAAAAAAAAGGTTCCACACAGAGCACACAGCTTAATGATCATATTCATAAAAAAAACAAATCAGTAGAGGATTGCTTTTTTATGCACATAATCAGTACTTACCTGTGCACAGCATATCATTAAGAGAATGTGAATTAATTTATGATGCAATGTGGTGTAACTGTCCTGATCTTATTTTAGTTGTAGATGGTTTTTACTGCCTTTGCAATCCTGGATATGTTGGACTGAGATGTGAACAAGACATTGATGACTGCGTGAACAGTTTGTGCAGCACCAACTCAATTTGTAAGGACCGCCATCTGGTAAGTCAACTAATCATTTGGTTGGCCTTTCAAAGCTCTATAAAAATGACCCAGTGTTCAGTATATCACAGCGCTAGATAATTCATTAACAAACAGTTTTTCATAAAATATTGACAGAGCTGACTTACATATAAGCTACTGGCTATTTTTTCATGAGCATTTTTATTCAGGGGATGCGTTTTATTTCAGTTATTAATGATAAAAAAGGACTATAAATTGCCATTGATAGTGGGAAGTTACTGAAATGAGTTCATTCATACTTAATCCATCTTATAAGATCTTTTGTTCAGCCTGACAAATGTGCAGGCGTGTTTCATTTGGGGATAATATGAGAACAGTTTGTGGTTACAAAATATTATTTTTCTTATTCTCTTTCATATTCTTATCACAATGACAAATTAAAACTGAAACATGAATGTGTGTCGTAATATGATGAGGAAACCTCAGCATCCACTGATCTAAAATGGATAATACCCTTTGAACTACTTATCTTATCAATACATTTTAAACCATTAAGACCCAGTGCTCATTTTGTGTGAGTTCCCAAATGAATTTTGCTCTCTATGTCACCTTTCTTAGGTGATTTATCACCATTTGTTATAATATTACCCAAAGTATTTTGCATTTTTTCAGTGAAAATCAATTCTTTTATTCGTTGATCATGTAAATGTTCATAAACGTTCGGATTAAAGTTAATGATTATTATATCGGAAACAGAAAAAACTGAAGTAAAAGTGACTTTTTTCATTAAAGATATCAATAACTTAACAAACTACACATAAAACAAGCATCTCCATCTGCTGTCATTGATCCAACTCCATGGGTTTTACTGGTTAATCAATGTTATAGAAGATGATGGTGTTTCCATGGTAACTACAGAGCCTCTGAACATCCAAATGGGTCATATCTGATGACCATGAAAAGATGACAACCTGTATTTTACATCATTTATTTACATGTATTTATAGGATTAATGGATCAGTAGGTATTTAACAGTTTAGATCAGTAGACAATTTTGGTTAAAAGTGATGGTTTAGGTCTTTAAGGGTTAAATAATTCAGGCCAAATGCAGCTTCTCAGCTTTTTAGTGGCATCAGATGTGTCTTTTTTGGACCTTCTGAGGTTCTGTAGTACTCAATAAAACACTATCATGTTCTATAACATTTTTTTCACCAATAAAACCAATATAGTGTGACAATGGGAGTGGTGGTAGAGCTTGTTTTTATGTTCAGTTAATGACATGCTTCAATGAAATATTATCCTTTTCTTCAGCATTCTTTGTTTTGATGTAATGATCTTTGAATTTACTGAAAAACAGCAAAATTGGATGATAATTATAATAACAATGAAAATTAGATGTAGAAAAAAAAATAATTTGGAATTTGGCACAAAGCAGTTCTCGGTATTTAATGGTTAACAAATGTGATAAAAAGTAAATATACATTGAAAATGAAAATCTTCATGCGCTGTACTAGTAGATGTATAGAAAATCATTGAAATGTGACACAGAAGTGGCAGCTTGTTAGTTCCTGCGAAAAAATTATTTCTGAAAATCAGCCACTAGGGTTGACCAGCATCGAAAAAAGCAACGGAAATAATTAAATCATATAGATGATAAAAGCTGTTCATGGCTTATACACTTTTTGCTGCCCTCATAGTCGACAGTTTACCCTCCTGTCAAAACAGACTTTATCTACAGCTCATTAAATGCAGCTTACATAGTTAGAGTTAACCTGATACAGCCCCACATAGATTCAGCTATAGCTGTCAAATATTCATGAGAAATGACTTCCATGTACTGAGCTTTATGATTCTGACTTAAGCTTTGTTGGAATAATAAGTCAAATTTGAGCACGAGTGTATTAAAACTGTGCATAGAATACATAGTAAAAGTGTAAGTGTATGTTCCAAAAATGGAATTGGAAAGATTCATAAAAACACATGCACACCTGCAGGCAATGTTCCCTATATAAATCATAGTCTACCTGAAATGTGCACATGTGTCATACCTTGCCCTCTACACACCCATTTCTTAGCCATAAATGGTTAATAAAAACCATCTTGTGAATAGTGACGCGTTGAAAGGGGTCCGTTGATCACCAGTTCTTTACGATCAAATGAGATTTTGAAGCCTTTTCTCGGATTTCCAAGCAAACCAAGAACAGGAATTGTCTGACACAGAAATCGAGGTGCTTGTGGGTGAGGTAAAGGTTAGAAAGCACATATTGTTTAGTGGCCACAACAATGGGGGTCACAAAAAAAGAAAGAAAAAAAAAAAAGAAAAAAATGCACTGAGCGGCAACATGTTGCTGCTGTGGTTAATGCAATGAGTTCATCAAACAGAGCAGTGTCTGGGAAAAAAGAAAGAAAAGAAAAAGTGGTCAGATCTAAAGGTTGAGGCAAAAAAAATAATTGCGTCCCACCTTCAGAGCTTGTCTGCTACTAGCGGGGGCAAGGGCACCTCTGAGCTGTCACCGCTGGAAACCCGAACGGCCTCTATACCCTGGGAAACAAGTGTATGTGGCAGCTACTGCAATGTTTCCAATGTGCTCTATGTGCTTGACAGCAGTCACTTTCACTGCAGTCATTTCACCCACAAACCACCACGGAATCTATAACTGCACGTGATGACATATACACACAACTGGAAGATATCACTGAAAACTATTAGTGCTCTTTTCTATGATTCTTAATTACTTTTTTATCTTATCATGAATTCCTAAAACAGCTCAATTAGCCTATTAAAGACTCAAACAACTGCCATCAGCCAAAACCATCTACTGATCTAAACTGTTTAATACCTGTTCATCCATTAATGCATCTACGGAGACAAGATTACTGTATTTTTTAATTTTTTTTTTTTTTATTAAGTGGGTTTTTCAAGGTAATTTATTTTAATTTATTTTAACCTGTAAAGACCCAAACAACCACCGTCAACCAAAAGCATCAACTGATCTAAACTGTTGATCCATTAATTCTGTTTTAAATATGTAAATAATTGGTATAAAATGCAGTTCATCATTTTTTTCATAATCATCAGATATGACCCATTTGGATGTTTAGAGGCTTGTTGAGCCGCATTTTGTAATAAACGTCCAAAATGTAATTACTTTATCATTTCATTTTGTAATAAAGCCACATTTTGTAATAAACTGACGCATTTTGAAATAAACTGACACATTTTGTAATAAACTGCCCAAACGCATTTTGTAATAAATTTTAAAATATAAAATAAAATAAATCTGGAATTTACAGAATATTCTCTGTTAATGCAACCTTTGAATATTGTACTGATAATAATTGCTAAGTACTGTTACTAGGCTAATGCAGCGATACTAATAATAGGCCTAGCTTTTACAAATTCTTTAAAGTAAAATAAAATACAATTAACAAACAAATAAACTATGCTTTAGAATTGTTATGTATTGTTACGTAATGCACCGTGTTATTACATTTTCTAGAGAATAAAAAAGTTGCAAGTGTATTTTGTAATAATTTTCTACAAATGTATTAACTTATAACATAATGTAGCAAAATTTATTACAAAATGTGGCAGTTTATTACAAAATGAAATGAAAAAGTTATCACATTTTGGACGTTTATTACCAAATGCACCGTTATTACAAAATGCGGCTCAACAGGCTCCGTAGTGAACGTGGAAACAACGTCATCTTCTACAACATCGATTCACCAGTAAAACCCACAGAATTTGATCAGTGACAGTGAATGGAAACGCTGGGTTTATGTTCAGTTAATGATATATTTTACTGAAACAGTCTTTTTTTTCTGTTTTGATACAATAGCATTTGACTTTGCTCTGGGTGTTTTTATGAACATTTACATGATAGATTAATTAAATATAGTAAAAATAGATTATTTCAACAGAAAAGAAAAACCTTGGAGAGGATAATATTATAATAAATGGTGTAAAAATCACCTAAGAAAGGTTAAAACACAGAGAAAAAAATAATTTATTAACTGCCACAAAAGTACCACTGTATCTTTATGGGTTAATCCTTTTACAATTAGAACTATTTCTGTGGTGATTTCCAAATGGATACTTCTCTACATTAAACCTTTCCTAAATTATTTATCACCATTTTTTATAATATTATCCTCTGCATTTTGTATTTTTCAATGAAAATAATGTATTTACTGATCATGTGCATGTTCATAAAAGCTCAGAATAAATTCAACTGATACTACAGAAGAAATAAAAACTGTTTTTTTCAGCAAAATATACCATTTAATGAACATGAAAACAAATATTTATAACCACTGTCATGGATACAACTTCATAGGTTTGCCTGGTGAATCAGTTGTAGAAACTGACGTTGTTTCTTACATTCACTGCAGAGCATCTGAACGTCCAAATGGGTCATATCTGATAATGATGAAAAGCCGAGAAACCACATATTACTTGAATTATTTACATGTATTAATGGAATTAATGGTTCAGACCATGATTTAGGGTCTGTCAGACTTTGACTTTTAAGGTTTGACATTATTACAGTGAAAAAGATGTTTTTTATTTTATTTTATACATAATATCAGAGAAAATACCTACATTCTGTATCGTGTTTTTCACAACTTACAACAAAGGGACAGGTTTTATGCAGTCTGTCCTTCTCCTTTGCCCTTCAACAGTGGAGAATGTGATGGTGAGTTGATGATGAGATGAGTGGAATTTGCTCTTTGACTTGACTTATATCCTTGATAATTGAAAGGAGCTTATGAAATAGTTATAGCCCACTAACCTCAGCTAATACTTAGCTGTGACTGTTCATGATGAAGTGGAGATGTAAGTATTTTACTGCTCCAGCATCTGCATTACCAGTTTTTTTTTTTTTTTTTCTACAATGTTCCTACTTAAAGAGCTCCTTCCGCTAAAAACCACTTTGAGTAGCTCTATTTACAATGTACTGGGTCACAACAAGCAGTATATGTACGCAGCACCCCAAGACGTGAAATTCGACCTAAATGGGTTTATTTGTCATTGA
>JAPSES010000097.1:11710094-11724336 GCA_029822895.1 Maxillicosta whitleyi | reverse complement strand
GAAATAGGACATAATTTTTCACAGAAATGACGCACAATGCATTCAACCATAGTGGAGACACAGCAGTAGGAATGAAAAATAACGACAGAAGTTGACCTTTAAGGGTCAGAGTTGGCGCACAGCTGCACACATTGTCCCATCAAGTTTGTTTTTATAAATCCATCTTTTTGTGTGGAAAGTGGTGCCCGCCTCTTTCAGGCCCTATTTTCTGTGCACACATCGTTATAAATGAAGCCCCTGGTCTCTAAATTTATACAGATTAAAACACTTGGGTTTCAAGCAACCTTTTTTCCAAGGCGCAACAGCTCTACTTCTGTACTTATTCGTACTTATTCAAGTGTTTTAAGCCAATAACATTGATCTGTTGCAGCTGCAAAAAAGGCCTAGGGAACTGCATGCTGCTCACAAACTGTGCAATGAGTACCAGGGGCCTTTTTCCAACAGCTGCTTATTTGCTAACAGATTGCAGTAGTAAAACAGATGTGTCATAGATAAAGTTTTCGGGTTTCTTTTTTTCCCCCCACTGACAAAGACATATAACTTTCGGTGTGCACTACACACCTAATGTTTGGGTTAAAAATAAGTCTGTGCTTTTGAAAATCAGGCGATAATTTATGTGAGAAAGTTTGAATAACAATATGTTTTATTTGTGATGCTGCGGACCCTGAAACAAATAATGTATATTTTAGAACACATCGCGTCCCTTTCACCCATTTTTCAAAGTTAACGTTCTAGATTCACATGTAACAATTAGATTTAATATATTTTTTATATATAAATGTTTCAAGGTAAACTATTAATTTGCTATTAAAACAAAGTTGTTTATTGAAAAAAAAAGTTATCAATTAGTTTTTCACTTAAGGATTAAAGGACAAATCACTTCTATTTACAAAGAATAATGCAACACGGTGCCGTAAATGTTTCAGCGGAGAATTATTTGAAAACATTTCAGTGTTCTATTCTATAATAAATGAAGTACTCCTATACAAAGGCAAAAGGACACTGGAGGAACCGGTTGTGATATAAGGGAAATAATATAATTATAACAAATATTTTTCTGTCCACACAGTTATCTATTTTACTGCTATTATTTTCCCAAGCCATTATTCAAATAGGGACAGTTTTTGGAAACCCCTTCACATAGTCTTGTTTACAGTGCAGCTATTCCTCTCTCAGAACACTCTGTCCCACAGAGCTTTCGCTTATTTTGGAGAATTGCGGTCCCTGAAGGTGACTTAGCAGCAAAAATGAGATTATGTTCTATTGCCAGGGGTAAGGAATTGGAGTCTCCTGTAGGTATCTAATTTATCATGAGATGACGGCATCCCCCCCCCACCACCATAGGGCCCACAGTGTACAAATTATATCAGACAAAGTTTAACGGCTCCCCCCCAGTGTATGAAATACAGATTAGCATGCATTCAACCAGCCGCACCCAGGACCTTTAGACAGGAAGTTGGCAACGAGGAATCCTGAAAAACCCTTGACCATATGACTACCTTCATTGTGTATGCAAAGAGGAATGTAAATTAAACCTCCACCTTGGTAAGTAATAGACAACAAACCATTTGTCTAATGTGCTGTGGATAATCATGATGATGCACCATCAATGGCAGTGGTGAAATTAAAGGACATTCATGCAAAAATACCAGGAATTTTTTTTTTTAATAAATTAATAATATCAAAAAAATACCAAGTCTATGAAGCATTTGATGTTAAAATGTCATGTACAGTAGAAAATGACTGCAAGTAGAAATAGAAATTGTTTTTGCACGTTCGCATGGCCAAATTCTTTCCACATGAGGTTTTCAGTCATAATACTGAATGCTTGATAAAGGCCTGTACCATATACCTTGAATGGCATGGAAAAAAACAGGCTTGCATATTATCCAGAGGGTGGGTGGTAGGAGGAATACATCTGCATAGCAGCAATGTGAAAATTTCCGACAAGCATGACTCTTCCACAGTTTAAATAGATTTCCATAAAAAAAACATTTTTTGTATTTTTTATTTTCTGCAAGTAGGAGGATATATTCGACAATATATTTCTGAATACTGAAATACATGCCCTCAAAGCTCACTAGTATACATTACAACTTAATTTACGGTAATTGTTAATTGCAGTCATAAGTACAGATCATTTCTATTAGAGGTATAAACATTATATCCATTATACCTAGACAGGTGCATTGTAAGTACATTACTATATATCAGTGTTTATCTGAAGGTGTTCCCTTTTTTTTTTTTTTTTGTATTGCAGAGTTATGAGTGTATATGTCACTCTGGCTGGGAAGGGGAATTCTGCCAACAAGAAATTGATGAATGTTTATCGCAGCCCTGCAAAAACAACGCCACCTGCACAGACCTTCTCAACAGCTATAAGTAAGTGTGCGGTCTGCTGGAGGGCACTGTCCTCACGAGGTGCATCAGTCACTTAATAAATGCAGAAAAAGAAGCCGTTAGAGATAGCAATATGTCCTTCCACTGGCAGCAGAGATAATGAATTGCAGATGGCAGGTAAAACAAATGAGTCAATCAATGGCTCACAGCATGAAAAGGTTTCAGGGGATCTGTGACTCATTGGAGGAAAAAGCTGGTGTATCTGCTTCAGCTAATGCCTCTCTCGCTGGGGAGACGTAAAACTGCTTCAGGTGGAAAAATAGGGGGATGGAAAGGAATGTTACGTGGAGTGGTTGGCAGTGCTTGGGTACTCACTGCCACCAAGTGGAATATTCACCTGCCTTAAGAGCAGATACTTCAGACTCTTACACACACACACACACACCGATTCCCTCTCAGATTTCCCCCCGCTCTCTCTCTCTCTTTCCTTCTGTCTGTCTCTTACAAGCATACATTTCCATTTAATCCCCACTCAGTGCTCTAACCTCCTGTGTCCTACATTCAGCTGTCCAGAATTAAAAGCTGCTCTGACCACTGGTGCAATTAACCTGTAAAATCCCTGCACTGTCTCATACAGAGAACCAGAAGGGGACTGATGCCATAACATGTACTGTAACACTTCTGCATTCATATGGAGTAAAATGTGTTATATTTAGGGAAAAAAAAAAAAAAAAAAGAAAAACACCCCCAAAAGAACTATTCATTTCAATTGTTAGCACAGGTTTCTCTCCGGGAAAGACATGTTTAACCTTTACAAAACTACTAGATAAGTTGTAAGTGTTTATTTATTCAGGAGTCATTTGAATATGTGCCAAAATAATCTCCGTTGCGCCGTGTTTTTTTCTCCGAGGTGTTTGTGTGCACCAGGCTGGACAGGTGTGGACTGTGCACAGGATGTGAATGAGTGTGATTCTGGGCCCTGTCTAAACGGAGCTCAGTGTCAAGAGTCAGACATACCTGGGGAGTTCTCCTGCACCTGTCCCCCCTTCTTCAGTGGCCCCTTGTGCAGCCAGCCTTATGACCCCTGTGATCCCCTCCACAATCCCTGCCTGCACAACTCCACCTGCCTGACACGCTCCAATGGAACAGCCTCCTGCAGATGCCCAGCTGGTGAGTCAACACACTACCACAGCCCTCATACATGGAGTGCTTTTTATAACCTGCTTTCAGGGTAACTACACTAATTCCTTCAATAGGTTAACGTGCATAGACGGATGCACTCAAAAACACCCATTCATAAGTTAAACATATATGTCGTAGATCAAGATCCTGTTGCGAGAAGGTGAAATATAGTCCTGTCACAGTTAAGCTCGCTCGTTTATTTCCTCTCTCTGAAATGTATGAGGTATTCCAAAAAGTTACTGGATCAACAGAGACAATAAATGTTGTTTCCTTGTGCGTAAATCATGTTGAACCATACCCCTGACTCGCCTGGAAAAGTGTATTTCACAGTAGCAATAGAAGGTCTTCGAGCACACGATGATCGGGATGATACAACAGGAAGAAAAAGCACGAGGGATTTTTACTAAAAAAGTCAGACCTTAATTCCTCAACACCATCTGGAGGAGATTGAATAGTTCATGTTTTGATTTGTCATAGGTTGCTGATGGGTTGCTAAGGGCGATGAAAAACGTGATTTATTCAAGGTTGTTACAATGTTGGTCTATGCACTAGTACAGTTTCGCCATTATTATCATTATTTCTGCTAATTATATTGAACAGATGTAGAAAAAAAATCTGCCTTTTGTCGGTGCTGGATGACTTAAAATGACCAGGACCGTTTACATCCATTGTGAGTGCATGAAGTAGTGCATGCTGGGTATGTACTGCCATTGACAATTATTAATAGAAACAATGCATTGCACGACCAGGGCAAGACTGAGATGAAAATCAACACGACCTATTTATCAGCGCTGAATACATTTGGCATGTCATTAGAGCCAATCCTTGATTAAATACTTTTCTTTTTTGCATAATGCTATTGTTATTATTCTTTTCTTTCACTCAATAAATGTCCAGTTGAGTTAGATTCCTTAACTATGGAAGCAGATTGCAAGCGTCCTTCAACTTTTGCTATGCTGGGATCACACTGCGCATGTTATTAGTAACATTGTTCTGCAATAATTAAATATATTATGCCTTCTTGCACAGTATAGCTTTGATTAGATCCCTGCAAATATAAACAACTAATATAATTAAGTATGCTGTATTTAATAAATTATACATACAAAGCATATTAGTGATGTACATAGTCCCATATCTAAAGTCAAGTCATGCTTTTGCTTCATTTTAGAGTTACCATGTTAAAAAAAAAAAAAAAAAAAAAAGCAATATTTACTGTATTGTTATGGATGTTGTTATGTGTTGCACTCAGCACTTGGCAGTTAAATTTAATAGTGTGAAATATAGACAAAACCAGCACCTCTACTGACACAACACGGGCTAATTAGAAGTACTCCAGCCAGAAACTTTCAACCGATTCACTATCATAAATTACAATAACTGAAGGAATTATGATTACAGCACTTCCATGTAAAGCATACCAGCAGTATTTTTCTCTTTTTCCCCTCACATGCTCTTACACATATCCATGTAGTAAATGGCAGCAACATGAATATCCATTCAAATTCTCATGCGGTGTTGGAGAATTATAAATCATATTGTTTTAGCATTTAATCTGTAAGTGTGTAGGTTAAGATGCTATAGGATTGTTCTCTACCTAATGGCTCTATCAGTGCAGAGATGAAAAGATGTTGCTCGATATAAATAGAGCGGCTGGGTTAGTTTCAGAAGGCTTCCTTGGAGAGGAATAGGAAATTAGGTGCTGGCTGCATACATTACACCAAGAGCTTTGCGTGGGTTTGGTCGTTTTCACTTCACACAAGCATTGTGAGTCACTACTCTCCATTATTATTCACCATAAATCCATCCTACATAGCCACTACTCAACAAACACTGAGCTGTTATACAACCCGTGGTTTGATCCCAGTACAACAATATTTCAGACTTGTTATTTACCATATACTGTAGGTTATTTGTCAAGGAAATTGTGTAGGCCTTTCATTATTCCCAGACCTAATTAAATTAAAATTTGTCTGCTTATGTCTGCCAGATTTACTGCCATAAGCAAATCTCATCCCACACACTCAGGACACACACCTCATGGTAAACATTATCAAGGTTAACCTGTTGTAGCATCAACGCCAATAAGCCACTCTATGTATCATTATGGTCTGTGCTTATTTGTCATTTTGAATGGCATGTTTTATGCGAGTGCGCTGAATTGGAAGGAGTTCAAAGTGATAAAAATCAGCTGTAATTAATGTGTTTATGTGCAAAATAAAATATACTTTATATCCACTGCTTGTACACTAAATTAAAATAAATAAACTCACACATCCATACATTCATAGGAGTGGTTGGATGTAAACAGGAAATACTAATACTAATATTTTCATTAGCCAAGAAAATGTCTTATTACTGCTGGAATTGGTCTCTCTCTTTGCAAAAGGGCAAAAAAAAATTGTATATTTTGAGCATGCAAATGTAGTCTGTGTGTGCTCTTGCGCTTGGACGTGGTGTGAAATCATGGCACTGTGGCATCTGTGTGTACTTAAATGCGCCAAAGGGCAGACAAAGGTCTGTGCTGATAAAGTGGGTATTCTCTAAACATTGTTTGTCTGGAGTCTGGAGCCTTGACATTATTCTGAAGGTGGAGGTATCTAAGGTGCCCTGTGGAACTTCCTATTTTGTTTTATATCAGAACAAATCTTAGGTTTATGGTCAGTGTTTCTCCACAAAACAGGTGTATATTGTGGAATATTTTCCCACCAGATAAAAAAAACAAAATTATAAAGTCAATTTTTCTACATTTTGAATTGCAAATCCAATATACAATCTAGTAAACACGGATATAAATGTCCAGCGCTCTGCAGCTGCCTCATTTTCTTCTGCCGGTGCTACCAGACAGTGTCAGAACCCCTCATCAGGGTCGTGACTATAGAACATATGGTCAAAAATACACACCTACAACTTATAGGACTTTCTATTCTTGCTGATGTGAAATACTGTCATATTAAAAATGTTCATGTCAGTTGTTAAAGGGATAGTTCGGCATTTTTTACATGGATCTGTTTAGCATCAGTGTAGTACACCCACACCTTACCCCCGACAGTGTCCTGTGAGCCCAGTTCTGGTCCAGTTTTGAGCAAAACGAAAGTAGTCCGGCAACTTTGTGGGGGGTCACTAAAATAAAACGTTTTTCTTCTTAAAACAGCATGTGTTCAAAAGAGTGATTTATTTGCATCACAAACCAATGTCCACGAAAAAGTCACACATCGTAATCACTTGGCCCTACTTTCTCTTTCTTCATATCCCTCCGCGCTGCTGCAAGATTACAGCTAGTCTACCTGTTTCACTGCTGAAAAACATTGTTGACTAGTGCGTAACAGTCAGCAGGATGACAGCGCACTGATATGAAATGAGAGAAAGTAGGGCCAAGTGATTACGAGGTGTGACTTTTTCGTGGACATTGGTTCTGTGATGCAAATAAATCACTCTTTTGAACACATGCTGTTTTTAGGAGAAAAACGTTTTATTTTAGTGACCCCCGCAAAAGTTGCCGGACTAATCCCAAACTATCCCTTTAACAAATGTCTATAATCTACAGAATGAATATCAAATCAGTATATAATTTAGTTTTAAAGTGTTATTTGTCGCTGGTTGTTGAAATGATATTTCACATCATAGTTGAAAATGATGTCATTGTCATTTTTATTTGAAGCCCAGCCCCCTATTAGCAAAGAAACACCTTACTTGAATGTGTCCCAAAACATTAGTCCGTATAGTCTATATTTGGGATGAGTTTATAAAAATTAGGGTTATCAAAATTAACTCATTTACATGTATGAATCCATTATCATGATCAGTCTGATTAAACTGAACTAAAATAAAAACTAAACTAAAAATTTGAACACAATCCATCTCCAGCACAGGATGACTCTGAACGTCTCTGGCAACACATTTGGGGCAATTTGTCCAAGTAGAGGTAACGTCACACATGAACAAATGATCTGGTCGTGACCGGCAGCAGAACCAACCCATAAAGATAGAAATAGGAGGACAAAAAAAAAATAGACGGAAGAGTTGTTTTGTTGAAGGTGTTTAAATAACTCATTAAGTACTTATATATTCCATTCTTTTTTTAGTCTGTTTGCTCACGTAAAATGAAATGTGATGAATATTGACTAAAACATTAATAATATTTAATTGTGATTCATTGAAATGAATCCACAGCAACCCTGTGATTAATCTGATTAAAAGTTTTAATTGTTTAATAGCTCTAATAAAAATGTTTTACATAAAGCTGGTTCTTAGTGTAATGAAACCGGATCATTAAAAAAAAAGTTACATTTATGGAGCGATCAGTTAGAACAGGTCTTAATATTGGTAATGTTGTTAAATTCATTTCAGTAGAGTGTTCTTTTGTAATTGCATCCACATTGCTAATACATTAATAACAAAAAAAAAGCCCAAAAAAACTGTCTCTTAAAAATGGATATAATAGATAACCTGTTGTATTGGGTTTATTTTTTGATATACTTCTTTTTCTTTAACACGTGCCATGTTTTTCATGACCTGCTTTTAGAAAAGAAAAGAACATAATGGTCTCCTTTTCTAAAAGAAAAGCATTTTAACCATCGTATAATGATCAAACCTACAAAACAAACCATTGCTGTACTTTAAGTGTGATACAGCTGAGCATGCGGTCATACTTTGCCCAAGATACTTCACTATGTCAGTCTCACAAAGAAGGTGGTAACTTTATTGTTAGTTCAACAGGAACTAAAAGGAGCCATTAGGAGGCACCCACTGTGAGTAGCATTAAAGAGATTTGTAAAACACAGCCACAATGGAAATGTGTTTTGTCTACAAAGGTGTACTGTGATAACCTGGAGGCCAGAATAAAACCAGAACTGGATGAAAGAAGTTTCTTAAAAGAAAATATAGGAAAAGTACTTACCCTCTCCTTATTACGGAGAGCTCCTGTATGGAGTTTTTGTTCTCGCTGGTAGTGATTCTCCGCTGAGACACTGGCCAGGAGGCCTAAGTCATCTTCCTTGACCAGCACAGATGTTCCACTTTCCTCTTAATGAGGGAGCCTCAGCAGGGAGTGCCAGACCTGATAGAAGAGCAACCTGAAAATGGGAGAGTTAGGCTAGAGGTTGGGGTGAGGGTTACTGGCCGACAACCACAACAAATGAAACAAACACGCACTGCATCATTCAACACAGATTACTGTACATGGCAGAGTTACAGCAGATCCTGAGCCTTGTACACAGTCTATAGGCTTTGTGTCCTTGTTCTGTTTGCAGTTTGAACACAAAACATGCAGAGTCTATATCTGTTGTGAGACCGAACGCTTCTGTTCATTTCCATCTCAAGGACTAAAAATGACTTCACTTAAAATTTTTTCTTCTTATTTTTGCAATTTGATATATTTTACATCTAAAAATATAAATGTAATAATACTACTAACCCCTGCATATTTGACTTTTGTAATGAGTTCCTTTTCAACATTATTTGTGAATATATTGCAAGTAGAATTAATGTTAAGTGGTAGCATAATCTGTGCTTTTATTTTTAACAAACAGGAAGTTCAACCTTTATAAATTGTTCACAACAGGATAGTCATTGTTTGGCTTATGGTTCTAACTCATGGTGCAGTTTTACAAAAATACAAAATAAACCCAAAAAGACCAATAAACATCACCAACACATTTTAAGTCATAACTAATACTAACACAACAACCCTGCTGAACATCTGCACTTCAAAATATCACATTTATAACAACATGCTCACTCCCCATAATGTACTGCGTCAAAAACATGCCACAATATGTTACATATGAAAAGCTCTTTTTCAAAACGCTATATATCCATTTTCAAAAAATGAAAATCTATGTTAGAATGTTTAAAATTGTTATGGAAATAGCATTTACATTAACCTAGTTCCAGTTTTCCTGATGTTATCTTAAAATCAGATTGTAAAAAATACAATAAAAAATTGTAATTAAATGGTTTTTATAGCGTTTTGGAAAAGAGCTCTTCATATGTGAGGTGGTTATCCATCCATTCTTGATGTTCATGGATCAATTTCAAAGGCCTTTTTCACTAACGGTGATTAATTTCATGACATTCTACTGTTTTTGGGTCATTTTTGTTGTATTTGGGTTGTTGACTGGAGGAACTGATGACTAGTAGCTTTACAAAAAATGTCCACATACCACATAGTGAAATTTTTTTAAAATTACTATTATGACGATTATGTCACTAATTTGCATCACAGCTATTATAAATGCTATATTTATATTAAAAATCTCCACTTAAAAGGTTCATATTTATCTGTCTGTGGTTCATTTATTTGTGTATTTGGACAATAATGGTTCATAAAGTTGGAATTTGAATCCTTGAGGTGCTGCAAAGCTATATTTATATTAATTTTGGCAAAAATCGAGTGGATTTTTACAACCTGTTTTAATACCTGGTTAATTTGTTACGTCTATAATTGCGTCATGACATTTGCACATATAAGGTCAAAACTTCTGACGAACATTTTTCTGTACGACATAATTGTTTATCGGCAGCAGTTGTTATAAAAACTGAAGATATGTCCAAACCTCGAGTTGAAAAGCTAAAATGTTAAGTTGTTGGTTGAACAGGACAGAGCACCACAGCCAATAACCTTGAGGGGGCGGGGCCACAAGTGGCTCATGTACATTTAAAGGGCCGGCGCTCAAAATGAACGTTCTGGAGTCATTACTCAGAAATAGTGTTGAAGATGGACCTGTGGAGTTGAATTAATGAAGAATTCAGATCCAAGGAGATCATTTATAGACATATAGACCAGAGGGAAATGTTTTAAAATAAATTATTACAAATTTTCTTTAAAAAAGCAAAATATATCTCCTTTAATTTAGCATCTGCTTGACCACATCAACACAAATAATTGCTTTATTTGCACATAATTATAAAGAAATGTAGGCAGTAAGGGGTTAATATTACACATTTTTACTAAAATTATACAGAATATTCCACTTTATATTGATGAAAGGTGTCAGACTGTCCTAATAAGTTTAATCTAAATTGGAATAGGCGTGTTCCCATGACCTCCTTTTCAGGTTTTTTTTTTTTCAGTGACAGGTTGGCATATTTCTGCAGTTCAAGGCGTTCGACAGTGCTTTGCCTCGAGTATGTCATATGAAGAGGAGGAATATATTTTTTTTCAAGAAAGTGAATTAATTCAGAAACATTGTGTGGTCCCTTTACATGCAAAAACCATTTGGTCTCCATGGCTCAGAATATCCCCAGAGGTGTTTGTGGCCAGATGGAGAACAAACCCCTTTATTTGCATGGCATGCTACACTAGCCTTCACCTTCCACAAGATTGAGATTGTGTCCTACCAAACAGTTGGTTAATGAGCTACCATGCAGCTGTGCCAACAAGAGACCTGACACATACCTAATATCATATTTAAAAAGCTACTTCGACATTACATGTTACTAAAGATTCGTCTTCCCCGGTGGATTCATTCTGAGTGATAATTCTCTTTCGCAGCGAAGGGAGAATTATTATTTATAGAAGATGTAACTCAATTTACGAAGTAAATGGCTATGTAGATGTGCTGCATATGAATGCACCTCACCCCTTCTTTCATTAAGTGCTATTATGTAAACTGAACAGTATGTATTCTGCATAATATATATACACATATATATCATGATCCGTGTCTGCATCTAGGGAGACAATATTACTGTTTTGTTTTTTTTTTTTGTATATTAAGTGGGTTTTTCTAGGTAAAGACTACTATATCTTAATTTATTTTAGCCCATGAATACCCAAACATCCACCGTCAACCAAAAGCATCGACTGATCTAAACTGTTGATCCATTAATTCTGTTTTAACTGTATTTTTATGTATTAAATATTTGTTTTTGTTCACTCTTGGTAAATACTTTTTTTAATCTCAATGAGGTTTCCCTGGTTAAATAAAAGTCAAATTCAAAAAAATAAACTAAAACGATGAATATATATATTTTTTTTAAAAATGTAATAGTAAAAGTAATTGGTGTAAAATACAGTTTGTCATATTTTCACAGTCATCAGATATGACCCATTTGCACATTCAGAGTCTGTGTAGTGAATGTGGAAACACTGTCATCTTCTACAACATTGATTCATCAGTAAAACCCATGGAGTTCAAATAATGCCAGCGAATAGAAACAATGGGTTAAAGTTCAGTTAATTACAAATTTGACTGAAAAAGACATTATTTCTGTATTTTTGTCTGTTTTGATACAATACTTTGAATTTACTGTGAGGTTTGATGAATATGTGCATGATCAGTCAATTAAATATAGAAAAATAGAATATTTTCATGCAAAATTCAGAGGATTATATTATAATAAATGGTGATAAATCACTTAGGAAAGGTTAAATACTGAGAAAAAATCATTTGGAAACTGGCACAGAAGTCACACTGGGTCCTTATGGGTTAAAGAGACATGTATTTGTACTAGTCCTTGAAGTTCTTTCTAATTATTATTAAAAAATATATATAAGAAACAATATAGACAGACACTATAGACTGTATTAAAAACATAATGTAAAGAGTTGAAATGAATAAAATGTTTTATCTGTTTTATGAATCATTTAATGAGCCTAATGTAACCTAACCGTTGTACTGAAACATTAAGGCCCTCCAAATATTTTTTTTCTCCCTATAGTAAAAGTACTTTGATCAAAGAAATGTTAAGGGAAAAAAAAATATCCTTTGCCTCTGAATGCATAATCAGAGCGTTTAACAAAGTAATGGCATATAACACTGAGAGGGGTCTCTGACTCCACTGTATATTAAGCAAATTTCATTGCATGTAATTCACTGTGACATTTGGAGAAGTAGTATCAGGTCTAATATTTTAAAAGTGTTGCACACAGAGAGGCAGAAAAATATTAAAAATGTAGCAGGTGTTCAAGCTCAGTATGGGAGCGTGCCCCTTCAGTGAGCAAAGGTCTCAGCACGATACTGATATTCCATTGCTGAGGGCAAAAGGTGGTTCTTTTCTCCCATTTTTGCTTTGTGTCCTGTTTTTAGGCTGAACTGCAGCAGCTGTATCAAAATAAAGCAGGAAAAAAAAGCATCAATGAACACATAATGGTGTCAGAGGTATTAGCTACATAAAAATTCTCAGTCATTAGGATGTTCTAACACATGGTGTTTAACCCCTGAATGCTTCACAGCAGGTTAAAATATCCAAATGGTGTCTAGTTTAGAGGTAAATGACCTCTGCAGCATAGACAGAAGAGATGTATGTTTACGTTTACGTTTTATTTCAAGATGATTTTCTTTTCTTTGTTTTTTACTCAATCAAATAACACTTTTAGCCTTCCTTATTTGCACAGTCTTGTAATCAATAAATATATTTTTTTTTTAAATCACATACTGTCACCTTAAAAGCAGCATTCTTAAATATATATTTATAACTATTTATTCATCTATGTAGTATTTTTTTCTGCCCTGTTTAATGTCTGCTGTTGGCAGAGCTGCCAGGCAACACTGAGATGTAGCAAGCTCCACCAATCAAATGGCTAAGGGCACCGTGTGTGTAGCCTGAGAGGCAAAACTCACTGCAGAAACAGTCACCAAAGCACACAGTACATCTCATGAAGCTTATTGCTCTAAGGGTAGGGTAACAGCCAAAGGCAACCTTGAGGAGTGTGTCTGCATTTGTATTAAGGCAGAGCGCTTATTTATTTTGATTTTGACAGCTGGGCAGCAGATAGTGTTGAAAGAGGATGTAGTGATTTATCAAAATGTATAACTAAAAAAACCACATTGCCTTATTATTGTAACAGAAATCATTCTAGGATAATAGTGGCTCTATATGTATTTAGATTTTTCTATATTAACACATAAGGACCCAGTGTTACTTTTGTAGCATTTCCTAAACATTTTTTTTTTCTCAATTTTCAATCTTAAGTTATTTATTACCATTTATTGTAATATGACGTTTGCTGTTATGAAAACCCCCTATTTCCCTATATTTAATTTGCTGATCATGAAGATGTTCATAAACGTAGTGTAAATTTGAGGCTTATTATAGAAAACGGAAGAAAACATTATATTTTCAGCTAAATTAACCCCATTAAGACCCACTGCTATTTTTATGGCAGTTCTTAAATAATTTTTACTCTATTTACACTTTCTTAATTACTATACTATTATATGTATTTTGGGTTTTTCACTGTAAAACATATATTTTTCTATATGTAACTTCTTATAATTAATGTACCTTTTTGTGAAAACTTAAGATGAATTCAAAACAATGAAAACATTTCACCTTTTCAGCAAAGATATCATTAACTGAACATAAACCCAGTGTTTCCATCCAATGTTGTTTTTCAAACTCTATGGGTTTTACTGGTGAATCAATGTTGTAGAAGATGACGGCGTTTCCATGTTCACTACAGAGCTCTTGAACATCCAAATGGATCATATGTGATGACCATGAAAATACGACAAACTGAATTTTACACAAATTATTTACATATTTTGAAAGGATTAGTGAATCAATCATTATTAAACAGTTTAGATCAGTAGATGGTTTTAGTCACCCGTGGCTGTTTGGGTCTTTATGGGTTAGTATGTTCATTTGAGATTATGCTTAAAGAGCTCCTTCCACTAAAAACCACTTTGAGTAGCTCTATTTACAATGTGTTGGGTCACAACAAGCAGTATATGTACGCAGCACCCCAAGACGTGAAATTCGACCTAAATGGGTT
>JAPSES010000097.1:11698108-11708955 GCA_029822895.1 Maxillicosta whitleyi | reverse complement strand
AATCGGTTTGTCGATGAAAATGAACTTACTCGGTGAAATTATTAATGATCAATTATCGGTTAATCAATTAATTATGCGCATCCCTAGTCGACTTTAAACTCGACATGCCGACATTAAGCTTGGAAATGTCGAGAATAAAGTTGACGTCCCATAAAGATTAAAGTCGACATCCAACTTCAACTTTATCCTAGGAATTTCGAGTTTAATGTCGACATGTTGACTTAAATTTCGTCATATCAAAAAATATCTTCTCCTTCATGAATGGCCCTAATGCTCCGTCCTACAATCACTGTCCAATTTGATTCACTATTTTTTTCACAATTCAACATATAAAGTATCGAAAGACATTTAAAGAAAGACGAAGTAGCCCTTTCCCAAAGAGTAGCATCCTCCTCCTTTTAACTATGGTCTGTACACATCAGGAACTGGGACCAGTGGTACTGTTGTCCCAACCCTGTCTGATATAGCATCCAAACTTCTGAACAGCCCCTAGTCTTCTTAGTTGTATTCTTTTTGGTTCATGATACATCCAATGTTGACAGTTGATGCAAAGTCTGGGCTGCAGGAAGCCCAGTTCTGCACCTCGACTCTATCACCCAGAAGCTATGCTGTTGTAATAGACGCAGTATGTGGTTTAGCATTGTATGTATAAAATATGCAAGGCCTTCCCTGAAAAAGGCATCATATGGATGGAGCATATGTTGCTCTAAACCCTGCATATACCTTTCAGCATTGACGGTGCCTTTCCAGATGTGCAGTCTGCCCTTTCCATAATCACTAATGCACCTCCATACCATCACAGATGTCAGGTTTTGAACTTGTTGAGATTATAATACAATGCACATATGCTGTTTTTTTGTAGATTGATGTGCATGTGAGTCTTTTAGATGCTCTTTTTATACTAGTCATGTCAGTGACCTTTTGCCAACTAACCTTAATTAGTTGCAACATGTCCCTCCAGTTGTTTCTTTTTAGTACCACTTGTACTTGTACTTTTTTTTTTACTTCTATCTCAAGTCTTTGGAGACATAGTCTGATCAGGTTCAAGTTGTCGAATGAAAATATCAAGATTTCTTTCCTTTTTTTGTCCTTTTGTCCTTCTTCAGAAGGGTCATATGATTTTACTGTGACGAGTCTTGTCAGCTGTTTTATCCAGGCTCAGCGGTCACAGTAACATGGATGGATGGATGGATGGATGAAATGAAAGTGAAATTCAAATATTCAGCAGCTTTACATACAACACAAGAAAAAACAAAAGAGGTGGATGGATGGATGGATGGATGGATGAAAGGGATGAATGGATGATAAGATGGGATGAATGGATGGATGGGTAGATAGACGGACGGACGGATAGATAGATCTAACTTTATTGCACTATTGCTTTTGTAAAATAATAAACATTAAATCTGCCATTACAGTATGTATATATATATATATATATACACACACACACACACATATATATATACTCCCTGATTTTCTTTTGTTCAAGAAATATTTATATTTTATTGTGTACATTTAAACAGTTATGTTAGCATACTGTTTTAATGTGATGATTATCAGATAATAACACTCAGCCTCATACGATCCAGAAAATAAGTCTAGTTACATAAAGGTGATTTTACATGAATATAATACAATTTACTGCTGAATGTGAGCTGCCTTGAAACTTAAAACACTAAAATGACTAAAGTTGAGGAAAAGAAAAAAAAAACCGTCAGGTATAAAGCTGTGGTTAAGTACCTGCACATCACTGTGAGAAAGAGGTTAGTGGCTTCATTTATACATAATGTTTAAAAATAGGCCTTGGACTACAACAGCTGTACAGTAAACAAATTCTTAAATAAACTCAGTGTTTAATCATTTTGTGCCTTCATTAGCGGCGCTGAAGAGGTGGTCCAGGTGTGTAGCGGTGGGGTAAATTGGCTGCAGTGTCTGATGTTTACATGCAAAGAGAATTCTATTCTTAACCCACTTATTCAAGTAACCCAGTTTTTGGTCAGTGCATTTGAAGGACTCTCAAGCCAGCTGTACACTTCGTTTTGAGACAGTCGGCTGTGATGTCTAATTTAAACTATTATATCTGTCCGTGAACATTTGACTTCATTGCCTACATTATTTAGTTTGCTGCACAGAGCTGATGACTTTTCCATTCTCTGCCAAATCTTCCAAATATTGTAGAGCAGATTATGTTCCGGGAACTCACAGTCCTATTAGATTGTTATTGTTATTAAATTGTTATTGTCCCTCTAGTATGAAACGCCCACACTGCATTCTGTATAGACAACATTTTTTTTTTTCTTATTTTCTGAAAGATAGACAGTAATCATGTTGTTAAATGTAAGAAAATGACCGTAAGCACATGCACTACCACAAGTGAATAACAGTATATACATTATAGTGGGTAGTTCAGCTACAAATCCTGCAAAGTCAGCCATAAACTTCCAAATGCATCTTATTTTATGCCTCATTTATTTATTCTTGTCAGTGTCTAATTTATTTTTTATGGGTCATTGTGTTTTTGATGTCAATGATGTTTTTGTGATATCTTATATTGACCGTATTGTATTTACTTGTCCTCATTTCATTTCAACATGTCATGTATTTTATGTATGAACTGTATTGATTGTCATCTTTATTTAATAAATCACTATCATTGCATCAACATAGATTTTCATTAAAACGCATTAAAGAAGGTGAATGTTATAACATGCTGCCTTTAACCAGAATGAAATATCCCCTATTTTACCGTATGTAAGTTGATAATCATAGCCCTGATAAAAGTGTTCAATCTTCTGGATCTCAAAGCCAAGATCAGCTGACACGAAGAAGAGAATAATTTCACATTTTGGTGCTGACACAGAAAACACACCGAACTGATCAGTTACGTCTGAGATTTGATGTATGACGGGACCCAGACGAAGGCCATTATCTATATTGCACAAGCAGTGGTTAATATAAAACGAGGCCCCCTTTTGAACAACTGTTGAGTCAGCCTGACAGCAAGTTTGATAAGACTATGGTCACAAATGTAGCATCCAAACTAAATTCATACTCTGAAAATGAAGACATCAGTCATATTTCAATTGAAACGTCCATCAAAGTTAGTTCACTATCCACCAGGGATTACCCACATGTTCTTCTCCTGGGAGACATTTACTGGCAGGATCAGTGATCACATACTGTAGCCGGAGCCAGATGATGGAATGACTATGTGAGCACGTGCCTTGGGTATCCCTCTCTGTACTTTGTCAAAGGAAAGCCTCCAGTCACTGCTTAGTGGCAGAAGATGCATTACATTGCAGTGACATTCGAAATAGTCCCCGAGGTGTTCCACCATTGCGTTGACTGACAGGCCAGCTTGGGAAACCTGTGCTGTCCCATAATTCACCAGATGCTCTGTGCTCTCTGTGGTCTCATGGATTCCCTCTCATTCTTACATCCCAAGACACATAGAGTGGTGTCAGTGCTGCTGTCGTGTCTGGCATGGCTTCAATGATGATAAAATGCCGTCTCTCCTCATTTTTTAGCGTAATGTACAAATTAGTGCCGTCAAACGATTACAATTTGGATCAGATTAATCATGGGGTTGCTGTGGATTAATTTTGATTAATCATGATTAAATATGATCAATTTTTCATTATACAAATCACATTTCATTTTGCATGAACAAACAGACTCAAGAAAGAAGGATATATATATATATATATATATGCATGCACTTAACACGTTTCTTGCAAGCTGGGCGCAGTGTTAGCTGAAGTGCTAGCAGAATCCCTGACTAACGTATGCTTCATGTTAATGTGGTATTTTATGCTGCAAGTGCTTCAGTGAAAAGATAACTCCTTCCTACAGAGTGTGCATAATTCTTTATGTCGGTTGACTGTTCTGCTTGGTTTTTTTGGGTTTTTTTGTCCTCATCCAGAGGGCCAACATGCTGTTTAGTACTTTCCATCTTTATGGGTTGGTTAATTGCAGTAAAATTTTTAATCAGATTAATCACAAAGATAGATAAATCTGCTTTAATGTGTTCATTTTGACAGCTCTAATGAAAATAAATAAAGTTTCCAGTGAGAGCCTCTTGGAACATTTAGTGACTACTACTTACAGGAGTATTCATGTAGTGACTCACAATTCTACTTTTTTTTTCTCCTGAAATGTTGTTGAGAATTGTGTCATATATTTTATTGCATCTTACAGAAAAATGTGTGCACATATAAGATATAGCATGTAAACTTTTATAGACCTATTTGGACATTTAAGAAAGAAAGAAAAAAGACAGAAAACTTGATCAATATAAAGTATACATTTTTAGATAATTATCTTCATTATTGCATATTCTTGTCTCCCACATCTTCATATACACAAATATCAATAGCAGTTAAAATCTTAAATATATGATATAAAATGATTGTGATAATGTGATTTATTCTTGAAAGGTAAAGTGTAACAAGGACTCATTATGTAGTCACTGTTAGTTTCTATTATTCTAACTTTACAGGCAACAAGTGTAAATATCTGTTGTAATCAATAGAGTAGAATACATTTGATGACTTAATTGCTGTTCTAGTATTTTACCTGCATTAATGACACATAACAGATCATTCTATTGATTTTGGGAGTACACACAAATGGCTCGACAACCCCTGCAATGACATAAATTCCTAAAAGCTGATGATCAATTAGGCGCAAAGTGATTATCCTGTATTTATTTGTTCAGTTTGACTGATTAAATAAGGCATGTCCCTTTACTTACTCAGCCAAAAACCATCTAATGGACCAGTTCAAGACCCAAGCACCAGAGGAATACTTCCAACAGGCAGAATATTAGACTCTCCCAGGCTGCACTCAAAAGTACAACAAAACATCCATGCTGATCTGCTTAGCCGTCCTGCCCCTCAACCCCCTAATGAACAGGGGCAACAGAGCTCTTGGGCTTAGCCTCTCCCTCTTACCCTAACTTAACAAGATGTCCCCCTACCCCCTCGCTTTCTCTCACACACAGACATACACACTGCCGTGCACAAAGGCACACACCTCCCAAACCCCAAACCACTAACCCTCAGACCAATCTGTCTGTGGCACTAAAGTATTATTAGACTTACACACTCTCAAAGGGGAAACAGTGAGTGCTCAGAGCTGGAAGATGAGATATGCTACAGGGGCTACTAGTTCCATTAAAATGGCATTCACTGGGGCCTTTGTTATCATCGGCCCTGACGTTTTCAGGATGTAGTGGGGTTTGCTGATCCATGACCATCTCATCTATCTTTCAGGATTTGAAGGAAGTTGGTGTGAAATTGACACCAATGAGTGTAGCTCAAATCCATGCCAAAACCAGGGTGACTGTGTGGACCGGGTCAACAGTTACAGGTAAAAAAAAAGTGTTATCCATACCCAGCTTTTCATTCCAGAGGAAGCAGGAAAATGTCAGGGTATCTAGGACCGGACTCTAAACATTAATAAATCCAAAGGTACAAGCAACCTTTATCCATGTACACGTGTCAGGCTGTTTTACTGTAATTTTGATGGATTACCATAAGCGAATAGATTGGTTCTGAGCGCATACCAGTTCTTAAAATGTATTTTAACGGATTTAATGATATACTATTTCAGCTTTAAATGAGGTCAAATTACTAACACTCTCTCAAAAAAAAATCTTTCTTGCTTTAATTGCTCTTGTCATGCATTACATATTCAAGCTCAAGGTTTAGTTAAATACTCCAAATCTGACTGTATGTGCAATTTGACTAAATATGATGTGTAATTAATATAATTTAATACCCATTGATTTTTTTTTTCCTACTCTCTGAATGAGCAAATGGGGAACAGATAGATCTTCTGTTCTCTGTATGTGGCGAAATATCAATATTAAGGATTTTTTTTTTTCTCCAGCTGTGATTGTAGGATGGGATTTTCTGGTCTTCACTGTGAGGAAGACATCAATGAGTGCGCCTCAATCCCTTGCCATAATGGCGGCATTTGTCAAAACCTTGTTAACAAGTAAGTATGTGTAAAAAATGTATTTTGATTCTTTTGGGTTTGTTTTTTTTTTCACTTCACACCTTCGTATTCATTATAGTGTGTATTTTAAAGTGTGTTTCTGAGTAAGAATGGATGTGCTAAGTGTGTTTTGAAAGGCAAATGAACAAAACAGTTCTCCAAAGAAAACACGCAAGGTGTTCCTCTTCAAAGTGTTGTGTTTTATATAACAGCCTGTCTTCATCCTTGACACACATAAGCTGCTACACTAAAGACAGAGAGCGAATTCAGCAGGAACACATCATGTATCTAGATTGGGCTTTACTCCTCTGGTGCTTTTCTCTGCTGTGCTTAATGGGAGCCCGGGGGCTTCTAGGCTTAGTCGGACAGATGGGTAGAGAAGTCCCAGGGCCAATTTGAGTCCTAAATGGTTTGTCTCCAGTTTGCCTACCGTCATGATTTCGCTCCCATGTGACCTGGCCCTGCTCACTGCGCTCCCCTGATTGCACAGTCCAGGGAGTTCACATCAGGTGTGTTTTAACCTCACTGCCCACCGCGAGCACTACACATGCCGCTATCTCCGTCTCCGTGACCCAACGAGCCGAACAGTCCATCTGTAATGTGGAGAAGTAACAGACTCCACAGTTTTGTCTTTGTTTTATTTATTCATTTATATATATATATATTTTTTGCATAAGGATACTGTCAGTTTGGCTCTTGAGGTCACATGCTCTGTTATAGCAAATAGTACATTAACCCTTTAATGACTGCAGTCTCTCTGGAGCTGCGTTTTGCACTTTACAGTGTTTAAATTACTGTAACTCCTGAACTGTTTGCACTATCCACACAATTTTAATGGCATCAAAAAGCTGAGATTCCGAGCTTTCCAACACTATATAACACTTGACGTCTTATGCTGAGGCTGCAAGCTGAACTTTAGGCAATACGGTGCGGCAAATGGATTAGTTTCTTTAATAAAATTTAATAGGTGGTTTGTCTCATAGTCCTGTGAAATGTTGTGTAAACTGCTCTGAAAATTAAATTAATAGTGTAACGATTGCTATTTCATAACTGTAACCTAAATTATCTCCGCCATCCATTAGATTGTGATTATTATCTGTTGCGAATTGTTGTTTTGTTTGTTATGTTCTGTATAACAAAAGGATAAATACTAATAAAAACTAAGTGTCAAAAAATAATGCTAGACCCCAGCAATGTGGGATTTTATTACAAGTAGAAATTAAATGTTTTGGAGACTAAAATACAGGCTAAAAAAAAAAAAAAGCATGAAGTTGTAATATGGATAATGAATGTTCGATGTTTGAGTGAAATAGTTGCAAGTTTATTTCTGCACCTCAAAACATATTGTTATGGAAATTTACATTTGTTTTAATAATAAATATTTCATTTATTTTCTTTTTTAATAAAACACACTGTCTTCAGCATTTATTATTCATAATAATGATAAATAATGGTCAGATATTGAAAATGAAATTCTTCCTGTTAACAAAAGTGCAAAAATAATTGGCAAAAAAACAACATTTTCTGACACTTTTATTGCAAAGGAAACATGAAGACACTCAGACAGCCTGTTATAATGGTAGACTTAAAAGGGTTATTAACTGAGACTCATACGAAGCAGAAGGAAAAGAATATATCAAGTTCACTATTACAGCAGCGGCGTCTCAGACTAGCCAAGTCGTCTAATATAATTAGTTTTGCCGCACGACAGTAAATACAGCCTAGCTAACACATAAATTTAATATGATATAACTGATTTATTGATGAAAGTTTATTCATTACAAAAAAAAAATGGAGTTTATATTTTACTGAGGAGATCTCTAATTAAATGTTTTGTTATTAGCTCGCTTACAAACAGGATAACCACTTCCCTGGAGGTGTGTGGTCAGGGGGGGTATTAGAAACACTAACAGCTTGAAGAGGGATTGGATCAAGCAAATTACATTATAGGACAAGTGAAGCTCTTCCCATCAGGGATAAGTCATCAAACATAATTCATATTAAGTTACACACTAGAAAAGTTAATTGCTGTCCTGTTTATGAAGAGCTGCCGGTCAGTTTCAGAATGAAGAATGAGTCTTGATGTGAATCTTAATGGGATTTTTTTTTTTTTGTAATATAATTCCGCTGCACAGTGTTTCATTTTTTTTTTTTTTTTTTTTTTTACTTCACAAAATAATTTTACAGGTAAGGAAAATATCACACCTGCCCATAATCCGACATGCTGCTCTGTAATCATGTGTGCTTTATTTCTTAATGATTCTCAGGTTCCAGTGCGTTTGCCCTCCTGGTTATTTTGGACCACTGTGTGACCTGGATGTGAATGAGTGTGAAGTGTCACCTTGCCTACACGAGGGCATCTGTATCAACAAGCCCGGGGGCTTCAAGTGTGTCTGTCGCCCTGGATACTCAGGTAGCGCTTTTGCCCTTAGGTGACATCTAGATCAATATGAGAGGCTAAAAAGCTTATCGTGACTGCTGCGGCTGGGTCCTATTGAGGCAACTCTGACACAGATCTGGCTTAGTGTAAAAACAGCTTCACAATGCTCGCTTTTAATTAGCTTGCCTGCCTCTGCAAGATACAGTGGCTGCTTTTCAGTAAAGCTAACAAGAGATAAATTTATGTCACCTCTTTTATCTGATGAAAACTTCTCAGTGTCTGTTAGTTGCCTTTATTTCTTCAGCCTCTTTAGTCTCAGAACGCTATTGTTGTTTTACTTCAATCCATTTGTCTTATTTTCCACCCAGACGGATATCGAGCTATTTCAGCGTGTGTGTGTGTGTGTGTGTGTGAGAGAGAGCATGTGTGTTCGCACTATCTAAAGCCAATTCCTGTCAGGTACTGGGAAGATTAATTTCATTTGTCTTCCACACTGTATCATCAATTTATCCTTCCCCAGTTGAGAGAGGGGGGAAATCTCGGAGGTATTGCTACTCTGGAGAGCAGAACCTGACACGCATGGCCCAATTCCCACAGAAGCAGCTTTTATTATTAGGCCTACGCACAGCATAGTACAAGTCATTACTTTTTCTGTTGCTCTAAGCTCATCTGAGGAAACAGGGTTCCCCAAGAGAGCAAACGGCCAGAGGATACAGTTTGGATTGGCTCAAACCAACTAGAACTCATACAAAATATTTGCTTTAGTACACGTGTAACATCAGCATTGCAACTTTTCACAACAACACAAAGGGGTTCGTCGTCCTCCAACTTCTTGTTCTGATATTTCACGTGCGATAAAAAGTGGGATTCGTCAAGTTTTGTTTTTCAGCAGCAGTTAGAATTAATTGAAATATTTTGATAGTAACATGTCCCATCTCTTCTGTGACTGAAATACTTAATTTATCATGTCACTGGGAGGGAATTATGGTGTTATTTTCCGCCGCCATCAGAGTAGTCTTATTTTTTCTTTTTGCATATTGAATGTCAAAAATAATTTTGACGGTAAGAGTTGAGGCTGCTTACTAATAAATCAGCCTCGTACTGTATCTACCTACTTTCATGGATGTGATTAATCGATGATGACATTTCAATTCCACCTGGATCACATTTTCTCTTTGGATTTTGTTTTGTCAGTCCATCTATATTTTCTACTCATTCAATAAAGTGTCTTGATATAATAGATGTATAAGTTCGGTGCATATAATGTGTTGTAACTTCAGCTGAAGGATTTTTTTTTCTCTTTTTTGACATTTTTGAAACTTCTGAGGCCTTCTTTACTGTTCTTTTAGCTTTGTAAAAGTCAGTATGACCCACTTAGACAATAGAAACCAGAAATGATGATTAAAGAAGTGCTTCCTTAGGTTACATCGTTCCTCACTTCTGCCAGTCAGGTGTCATTATGCATCATTTGTTCAATAACAATCTGTAGCTATGATGCCGCCGTTATCATGAATAATTATGCTTTACTTTATTATTAAGTGTCATTTCTGTTTCTCACGTGACAAACTGACATGTGCCTTGAAGCATCTTTTATCTCATTGTGTTCGGCAGTCTTTGGCAGCTGCTAGATCTCAGCTGTCTGATCATTATTTAGTGTGTTTTGTCTAAGAGGCTCTGTAATCTCAGTAATGTATAATTTAACTGTACATCGAAACGGTTCCATGCTGAGGTCAGAAGTCATTACAATGACATGATTAATGGGTAATCTTGTTTATATAAATCACAGTTTAAGCACACTATTCGTCACCTTCTGTTTTCTCTTCTTCACCCATCATTAAGGAGCATGTTCCCTTGAGTGATAGTACAGTGCAATCAGCACATTGTTGCAGATTCCTCAGTCAGCACATTGCTGGATGATGGTGTTCAAGCCCTCACAGTGTTGTTTTCTATTTAGGCTTCAGTAAATTCAGCCTTTTCCTTGGTGAAATAAATTTTGATAATTATTTTCATCTTTGCCTCTGAGCCTCTGCAGCCTCAGCTGTTGCCATAGGGATGTAGTATATGTTTAGCTCTGGAGTAAAAAGGAATGGCATGTACTGCTGTGCAGACAATTTCAGTTGTATTTATTAATACTTCTGGTAAATGTATTTACTTATTTATCATGGCAAATATCACATCTGCGGGGGGTGCAAAAAATAATACAAAACAATAATATGGCAATAAAAGTATTGTAGAGATAAAGCGTCAATGAAGTCATTTCTTTTTTCCTTGTAATTTTGTTTTCTTTATTTTAATAGTTGATTTTCTCTTTTTTTTTTACAGTTGTGAAATGTTCTCCATAATTGTTAGGCATTCAGCACTAAAGGGAAACACTAGATAGACAGATATTTTTTTTCTTTATAGCAACACTTCTCTCTGCTAGTGCTTTATTTTGAATATCACATACCAGGGGCGGGTCTAGGTA
>JAPSES010000097.1:11681757-11692234 GCA_029822895.1 Maxillicosta whitleyi | reverse complement strand
CAAAATTTAATCATCTGTTCCTTGTCTCAGAGTGAACATTTCCTGAAAATTCCATTAGGTTTGGTCAATAATTAACCGAGATACTGAGAAACAAAAGTTTTTGGCCCCATTGACCCCAATGTTAACGAAAAATTAAAAGTGATCCAGAATCCAGGTTTTCTTCTGGATCACCCCCAAAAGTTAATAATTTCTTCATTTTGCCATTGCCAACAAATCCTGAAAATTTCATCAAAATACATCCATAACTTTTTGAGTTGTGTTGCTAACTAACGAGCCAAAAAAGACTGAAATGTCAATGTGTGAGAAACCTTTGTAATGGATTTAAATGGAGTCTGACTTACTTGAAAAAGCAGAAATATTCAATGAATTTTCCACATCACGTCCTATAATGTGTTTCACAGTTGAAATGCCAGAGGGACTTACATTTGAAACAGTTACAGGAAGTAATAGTAAGTTATGCCGAGCAGTTACAGCTGCTGTTTCGTTTATTGAAGTGATCCAGAATCCAGGATTTGTTCCAGATCACCCCCAAAAGTTCATCATTTCTTCCTTGTGCCATTGCCAACAAATCCTGAAAAATTCATCAAAATCCATTCATAACTTTTTGAGTTATGTTTCTAACTAACAAACAAACAAACAGACAAACAAACCCAGGCAAAAACATAACCTCCTTAGCGGAGGTAACACTAGCATACATTTCAAATCTGCAACAACATCTCTTCAAAATGAACATTACTGCCCATCCACATTTTGCTAAATACCATGGATAATCCAGGGGCTTGCTGCAAAAACATACAGTGCATGGAATAAACCAGAGTAGATTTTTTTTTGTTATTCTAATGAGACGTGTTGTCTGCCACAGACCAAACATTACTTTGCTAAATAAGAAACCTCCCATCTGTGAAACGTGCTAGCGGCACTATCGTGGCTTTGGCCTGCTTTGTTGCCTCTGCACTAGGACAGCTTGCAACTGCTGATAGAAAGATGAATTCTGAATTATACCAGGAAATCTTAACAGCACAAATGTTGAACTACACATGAACAAAAAGTGGATCATACAACAACACCGCAAGCCTAAGCACACAGGTTATTTTTAATTATTCCTGCAAGATGAACATGTCTAAAAATGTAATGGTACCTTTTTAAAAAAAAAAAAAAAAAAATGCAAAATGAAAGTTTGAATTTTTTTTTTTTTTTTTTAATATTAGTTAAAGTTTCTGTTGGAGTTGGAGCTGTGCTTTTTTCTTCATGACCAAATCAAATCAAATTTTATTTCTATAGTGCCAAATCATAACAAAAGTTATCTCATGACACTTTATATGTGGAGCTGGTAGAAGAGAAACCCAACAGAACCATCCAGGAGCAAACACTTGTAATTGGTGACAGTGGAATAAAAAACATGGATACAATTTGTGCACAACTGGTGTGTATGATGGAGTCTATCAAAAGTATATGCACAAATGAGCGATGATGATGATGATGATGATGATGAAGGCATGAGAGGGGTGGGACTACAGCAGCAGAACCGTCCATGATAAAACCCGCGATGATCCTGAGATTACAAATCCAAGTATACTAATAATATACACAATATTTACGTTATATCTTATTCACAAAATTGTATGACTCTAGTTCCAAATCACCACATAATGCATGTACTGTTCTTGTTCTTGTGACATGTTTTACACAGATGGTATGTTGGTTGGTTTGGTATTGTTTTCACATGCCAGGAAAATGTAGTAGTTAATCTGTAACACATAAACAGAAAGTGGGTGTGACATGATATCGACTGTACTGCAAATTTTCTTTATTTAAAAAACAAAATTTAAGCATTTTCATGATAATATGATCAAGTTTAGATCATATTTATACAGAAAAAGAGGAATATTTCAAGAGATGTTTTGCTTTGTTATAAGCCCCGCCCTGGTCCTGGGGAGGCAAGGGGTATTGTTTCTGGTTTGATTTATTGTTTGTTTGTTTGTTTACTAACAGACCAGCAGCAAAACTAATGGTTGAATTGTATGAATTCTTTACACGTTTTTTTTTTTTTTTTTTTTTCAGCATTTTAAACATTTACAAAATTTCAAATGTGTATCAGTCAAATTATTGGTTAAATTCATATCAAACTAGGTTTATAGATTGGCAATGACCCAGAATAGATGCCATTACATTTTTGGGAAAGGTAGATCAAAGTTCTTTTGGTTTTTTTTTTATGATTTTTTGTTTTGTTTTAATCTTGCCATTTACTTATAATGGACAAAATGTATTCGAGGGGTGGGGTTTGTTGTGCCTGGTACCACTTTTTTTAAAATTAGAATTCATGGTGTTGCAGGTAAAAGGATTAGATCGAATAAAATCTCAGAAACACACAGGCATAAATTAAAGTAAAAGCGTTGAAAAACAGTAGCTCAGTAATCGGTGTGACCTGGATGTGAATGAAGTCATTTAGATCTATGGAAAATAAAGAATGATGCTGACAAAGCACTTCACACAGTCAATGGGCTGGTTGTGCAGTTTTGCAGATAATCATTACACAGCTTCACAAGGACATATATATATATATATATATATATATATATTTAACCCTATTACTGGAAAAGATGGTTTTAATGCTTTTGTTATGATCAGCAAAAGATATCATCTGTTCCATAGACTTCCACATGGTCTAAAATGATAAAACACATAAAGGGCTAACAGAGTCTACATCTTTTGGTGAAAAATATGGACACTGTAGTGTATTATTTTTTAATAATGCAATGCAGGACCACATTACTGAACATACTGTATAGTGATATCTCCAGAGATGTGCTGTTGCAGACTTCTTTAAAGGGTTACTGCACTTTTTATTTTTTAGATTTAATAAAGTGGAAGGAATCACAAGAGATAGATTATATAAAAAAGATGAAGATATTTTGTTTCCTTTCTACAGCCTTCTACACATTTGTTTGGAATCCATTAAGTCTGTACTTTCGAAGCCCAAATTAAGGCTTATATCAAAGAGCAGGTCTTAATGCACATTTGTGTGTCTTTAACAGATCAGATACAGGTCACATATGGGCAAAAAAAAATCGCATTTGGCCCACATTGGCCTGCAGTCTGAATGTAGCCTAAGCTTATTTTTTCAGACCTTAGAAAGCTGCGTTCTATTGTTTTACTTGATCTACATAGTACACACCATAAGGAGCACCCTGAATGTGTGGCTTTATAGGGCAGTCATTGAAATACTCAGAAATTTAAAATGTCATTCTTAGTGTGTTATTAGTTTTGTGAGATTTTAAATTTTTATATTGTTATGTAGAAAATTAAGGTTAATGAAGTTACCATAAATGTTACCCATAAGTGGCAAAATAAATATAATTAAAAAAAAAAAACATGTAAGGTGAAAGGAAGATATATTTTCAAACATTAGAACATGACTTTTAGAACATTAGACTGTACCATTACTTCATCATTCCTTACGTTAGTACCATTACTTCATCATTACATTAGTACCATTACTTCATCATTACATTAGTACCATTACTTCATCATTCCTTACGTTAGTACCATTACTTCATCATTAACCTGAAATTGTTGCCTCATTGTCCTCACTGGAGCTGTTGCTGTCACTGTCTTGTAACGTATGAGGAAATTACCAAAAATAGTCCCTTTGGGTTACGCCTGAACCATTAAGTCACTGACAGAAAATTCCAGTATCATTTTCCGTGTATGAGTTTCAAGTTTGTATCTCAACCTTCAAATATTATAATTTTTGACCAAACAAAAACATCATCTAACACAACCATGTCTAACAAATTGACAAAGTTCTTCCTCCTTCTTCATTATTGACAATCTTATAGTGTCACTGGAAAGACCCTTTTGGATTATCTGTGTATTGCATGTATCTAATTGTATACATTGGGTTTTTCAAGAAAAAAAATATCACACTGATCATGTAGAGGGCTTCAAAACTCATGTATCAAATATGATACATTTGGCATTATAGGGTTAACCTGAGATTGTTGCCTCACTATCCTCACTGTAACGACTGCTGTCACTGTCTTGTAATGTTTGAGGAAATTACCCAAAATATTACCTGATGTTTAATTATCTATGTTTGTTTAGTTCCCATGGATGTTAGTTGTTTTAATGTAGTGTACACTAACAAAATCCAATCTTTCTGGTCTCTCTCCCACAATTACCCACTCTTTTTCTCTCTCAAAGTCTGTGAAAACTCTTTAATTATTCAAGTAACACAAAGATCTTGTTCCTGATAAAGTTCTTAAATGTTTAATGTCTTCTCATAATGTGCTTTAAATCCTAGGAGAACTTTGCGAAGTTAACATCGACGACTGTGTCTCAAACCCATGCCAAAATACTGGACGGTGTATTGATGGTCCCAATCGATACCACTGCTTGTGTCCTGATGGCTTCATTGGGCTCAACTGTGAGATCAACATTGACGAATGCTTGTCGGCACCCTGTCTTCATGGGAGGTACTGACTTCCCTCTGCCATTTAAAAGCGAAGAACTGTAAACTGTGCATAAATGGCATAGAATCATTTTTAATTACACTCCTTGCTGACGCTTTGAGTGGAGACATATGTCACATGTTGTAGGAAGCTAATGTGATGCACTTACAGGTTGTCTCAGTGGCCTCAAAATTATAGTCATTAGTTCTGCAGAAGGGGAAATACTTATTCATTCAAAAGATTACATCTATCTAAGGGTTCTGCACAAACCACGCAGCTGAAGGCTGGCATGTATAAATGCCTCTAAGTGCATTTGACCTAGGAGAATAATTAGATGAATAAGTTCTGACTTTAGGTGTTTTTTCTCCTCAGTTGTAAGGATGGATTGTATTCGTATTTGTGCCTTTGTGATCCGGGATGGACGGGCAGGAGATGCGACTCCAACATCGACGTGAGTTCAGCTTAATTGATAAATAAGCAACGGGTCAAACATTGCAGACAACATCTTCGTAGTCTTTGTGTGGGCTATGGTTACACTAACGCTATTGATTCATTTTACATGAAAAGTCAATTGAACTACCAAGATCATGTAAGCATTGTACAAATACCCGATTAAAGAAATTGCTTAGTGTAATTGATTTAAACCTAGCAAAGCTTCTGCCAGACTCTAGAGATAAAACATTGAGTTGCTTGCACGGCCCCTGCAAGCATTATTTGAACAGATAACCCAATTATCTGCTTTTAAATCACTAACGATTCCCCTCCGTTTCTGTTTTGTTTTATGTCCTCTTTGCAAATCTGCTTGGTTTTTGGTTAAATTAATATTTTGTTCAGAGTTGATACGTTGATGCTTGATACTTTGGTTGTCCGTTCATTTTCAGGACTGTGCTTTCAGTCCGTGTTTGAATGGAGGCTCGTGTGTGGATCTCGTGGATAAATACGCATGCTTTTGTCAGGATGGTTACACAGGGAAAACTTGTGAGAATGACGTAGAAGTGTGCAAAGAGGCTTTAAATGTCTCACTGTGTTTCAATGGAGGCTCCTGCGTTGACGGAACAGGATCAAACTTCACATGCAGGTGAGTTGCTCCAGATTTTTTCGACTGATCTGATTAAAAGTTCATATCTGAATAAAAAACTTTAATATGATCTGAATCGAGATATCCTGTTCAGTGCTGTCTGAAAATAGATTTTTTTTTTTTTTTTTTTTCTCAATTTCACCTATGGGTGATTTTATGAAACTGGTTCCTAAAAACAGGACATGAGGGCTAAAAATTGTAACCAGATGTAGACTAATGTTATGAGGCAAGTTTGGAAGCACTTTGTGTCTTTTTTTTTTTAAATAATAAAAATAAAACACATTTTTATATATATATATTTTTTATGCAAGAATCCGCATGTAACACGATAAAAAGGACACGGAAATTATGCGCTACTTATTCTCTCACAATTACATTTTAGGAATCAAACTAATTCTGTGAGGCAGAGTGTTTCATAAAAATCACCACTGTTGCAAAATTACTTGCTTAATTACTTACTTAATTTATATGTGTTTAAATGGGCAGGTTCCGTATGTAACGGGAGGGGACACGATGGGATATGCACAAAACCTGGAATGAAACTGCCAATTCATGAAAAATCTGCATGTCTGCATCAGAAAAACCACTAGGATCATCACATTTAACACAGTGTCTTTTTTTATAGTAGTATATAAGATCATTTCAGGGCATGTTTTCAAGATAAAATGCACTGACACCTCGGTAGCTTTTCATGTCGCAATTTTAGTCCTATTTTTGGTTATTAAAAATTCATACATTTTGGGATAGCTCAAAGCAAGAGTCTAATTTGCCATTATCTAAGGTCATCGTTAGGTACATCCTGGGTGGAAATATGTAAATTTATCTTTTATTATTGGGTATAAAACGCTGGATAAGTGCCAGGTACCAAAATGAACCAATTTCATAGAAGTACCCATATGATATTTCACACATAGCAGAAGACACATTCCCATTCAGTCCCATTCACAATATATTGAGGAAATAGGAAGTATTATAGATAGATTATAGTAGATTAAAAATGCATGTAAAAGTAAAATTGTGGAGTATCTGATGTTTTTTTTTTTTTTTTTTTTTTGGTCAGCGTTATGTTTTTGCCCTAATATTTAGACGCAGCCCTTCAAGTAATTTGCAGTGAATTATTATGTTTTAATTGCTGACATGTTCTCCCTTGAGTGATGAAATGAATCTGAATACAAGGTGTATGTAGTGAGACAGATTTGACACAGCAGGTCCCTGGATGCCTTACAGTTAATTACATTGTCTAACCTTGTGCTGATGTGCTGCTGTATGCTCAATGTCATCATTTAATGTATCCTAGACTACTACGACTCCAAATAGGTTGCTGCTCCTTACAGCATTTTTTATTGATGTAGTGGACTGCCTTAGCACAGCATTTTTTCCTTACGTTTACTTCACTGTAGGCTTATTTGTGAAGCAAAGTAGTATGTTGTGCGTTTGCAGATATATGCATTCACTGAGGACAGACATATTAAATATAAACACATTTTCCAGAAACAATGTCCTTTAATGTCCTGCTGATCTGCAATAGGATGATTGTGCTTTGTCTGCACTTTCCACAACACAGGATTCATTTGATGAATCTCCAGATTTGGACATCAAAGTATTTTTTTGAGGCTGTAAATACAATTTGTGTTAAATGCATTAATAACTCCTTAAATACAATCATTAATCATTGCTTTCTGGATAAAATATTGAATCTGATGAGAAACTTCTCATGGGGAAAAAATAAATATTTGATTAATTTACTCTATTAATGTATTGTTTACATTACAAAAACATATTCTAATGCACATAAACATTACTGCGTATTTAACTGTTTCTGTTGTTAATCCCCGAAGCATTAAAATGCCTTATGAGACACCACAGGCCAGCCCTGTCATTTACATTTGCATTATGATCTGTGGTTTTACAATCATATTAAAGGGTTTTTAAGTGGCAGTCTCGTCAATATTTCCACAACACGAAACACTGTGTTGTTTTATGTGCAGAATACGTGTGAAGAGCTACACATCTAGTCCTGCACCTGTTCAGAACGTGACCTCAAAAGCAACCTTTTCTCTCTCCTATGACGATGGTCAGCATATTTTTTTAGTCACACGTGGCCTTTTTTATGTATAAAAAGTGTCCGACTGTAGACAAATTCCCCTTTGCAAAAATTAAGATTATGCATCTACTTTGTTTAAAATTGAATTTAATTAAATAATCAGTGGTTCGAATAAAGTCTATTAAACTTACATTGGAAATCTATGCGAGGCAGGAAACTATCCGCTTCCGAGGCCTAAGGTAAGTTTAATGCAAGATTAACTTCATTGTCCATCTGGAAAATGACTCTCCCTCAAAAATTACTTGTTCTATTCAATGTGAAGTTGATCCTGGGCAACCCACCAACTGCACAACAGAAAACCGCCTGCTCAAATGAAGCAGCACCTGTGAGCTAGTTTAAGCAGGAGTGTGGTGTTGAATTCCCATATGTCCATAAATCTAACACAATCTTTTAACCATGGCAGTGTTTTTAAGTGGTCCGCTGACTGCCCGGTGCTACCCTGGTCACTCAAAGCCCCGATGTAGATCCTCTTCTTATGGCTTTTCAGCAGGACAACGTTTAGGAAGTTATGATTGTGTCTGTTTCTGGTTTGTTCTACCGCTCAACTTTTTTGGCAGCTCTTATTTTTCACCTTAGCAGTAGGAAAAAGTGTGCACTCCAGGGAAGCCTTTGTATCCTGCACATGGTTCAAGTGGGCTCTTGTGCTCACAGTCAGCTGAGCTGAGTCGCATGTAGGTAAAATTAGTCTGGGGGTTTAAGTCTTTGCTTGCTTCGGGCTATTTCCTGTGGATACAAAGCTTTTCACGTGATTGAGATGGAGCATTAGATTAGATAGGTTAGATTAGATTAAATTAGATTAGATTAAGACTAGATTAGATTAACATTAGATTATATTATATTATATTATATTAAATAAAGATTAGAGAAAATTAGATAAAGATTAGATTAAATGAGATTTGATAAAATGAGATTAGATTAGATAAATATTAGACTGCACTAGATTAGATAAAGATTGGATTAGATAAATACTAGATTACATTAGATGAGATAAATATCGGATTTGATAAGATAAATATTATATTATGCTAGATTAGATTAAATTAGATTAAGAATAGACTAGATTAACATTATATTATATTACATAAAGATTAGATTAGAGAAAATTAGGTTAGATAAAGATTAGATTACATGAGATTTGATAAAATGAGATTGAATTACATAAATATTAGATTGCACTAGATTAGCTAAAAATTGGATTAGATAAATACTACATTACATTAGATGAGATAAATATTGGATTCGATAAGATAAATATTATATTATGCTAGATTAGATTAAATTAGATTATATTAAGAATAAATTATCTTACATAAATATTAGATTTGATAAAATGAGATTAGATTAGATAAATATTAGACTGCACTAGATTAGCTAAAGATTAGATTAGATAAATACTAGATTACATTAGATGAGATAAATATTGGATTCGATAAGATAAATATTATATTACACTAGATTAGATTAGATCAAATTAGATTAGATTAAGACTAGATTAGATTAACATTAGATTCTATTATATTAGATTACATAAAGATTAGATTAGAGAAAATTAGATTACATTAGATAAAGATTAGATTACATGAGATTTGATAAATTGAGATTAGATTAGATAAATATTAGACTGCACTAGATTAGCTAAAGATTGGATTAGATAAATACTATATTACATTAGATGAGATAAATATTGGATTCGATAAGATAAATATTATATTACGCTAGATTAGATAAATATTAGATTAGATTATATAAAGATTAGATTAAATACAGTTTAGATTAGATTAAGTTAAATTAGATTAAACTTCATTGATCCTACAGTCAACAGTTAAGGCAGCAACAGAATAAAGTACAAGAAAAAATGTACATGCATAAATATAACAATATAATAATAATAATAATAATAATAATAATAATGTGCTGCACACTTTTAATACCCCTCGGCCAAATATACTATGAGATTCTGTTGAAAGTTATTGCCCTATAATTTAGATTAGATTGTCTTTGTATAAAATTTTATTACATGTGTGAAAGTACGGAGATAATTGTGGAATAGGGTGCAGTCAGATAAAAGGGTTTAGATTTAGATGTTGGGTTTAACTCCAGCCTCCCACACATGTAGATGTTGTGTGAGTCACTGGATCATACGTCAATGCTTTCAAAAATGTTCTGTCAATGTGTGTACGTAAACAGGAGAGCTGCATATTTTCTGCATTTGTCAGAAACCTTTCTTTAACCTTGACAGATTTAAGCTTTGAAAGGACCAAACCATAGCATTCAAGATACAAGCGAGAAAAGACAGTGAAATGGGTGCTTTTTGTCTCGCTGTCTTTAGAGTCCTTCAGTAGTGTACCTGCCACCATAGCAGGGTTTGCATAGATTTAACACACACACACAAATCCTGATTCTGATAAGGGCATTGAAATTGGATTGCATTTTATAAGAAAAACATCAGTTCTTACTTGTGTTACCAGAACAGTTTTTCCAGGAGACATTGACATATAACAGACTGTATATTCACTAATGCAGCTTCAACATGAATGTGTTTATTATTAGAGCATAATTCTGTGTCTGGTGTCTGTCACCCTGGTTTACTGATGTTTGACTCAGCATAGATCATTCAAACAGCCGTCAACTCGGATTTAGCCTGATCATCACAATTGGGTTCATCACTTTAACCCTTCATTAGGCATGTGACTATTTTTGGTCATTTCTGCATACATTACAAGACAGTGACAGCAACAGTTACAGTGAGGACAGTGAGTCAACAAGGTCTGAGGTCCAATGTGGTCTACAGGGTCTGTAAGGTCCACCTGTGCATGAACAGTGAGTGGACCTGCTTTGTTAGGT
>JAPSES010000097.1:11595190-11618829 GCA_029822895.1 Maxillicosta whitleyi | reverse complement strand
GGTGTCAGTCACAATATGTGGGGGAACTGTGCTGCTTGGTGGAGGTTTGCGCTCTCTGAGTGCTTTTCTAGTTTAAATTATTTTATTAATATGAAGTATAATACACGTATTTGGATAGTTATTTATAGATTCAAGAGGTATTTAGGGGTACTAAAGGGTTAATTCCGGCTTATGTGGAAATTCGAGTTACGTCGATGGCATAGGAACGGAACTCGTCTGTAACCCGAGGATTACCTGTATATCCTTTGCTGACAGTCGATATCAGTCGTTATTGGCCGATACTGATGCTCCAATCCCTATCAAGTCCTACTGCAAAGACAGGGTTAAGTCATAAAATGCAGGAATGGATTGGCTGAATCGAAGTTGTGAGCTTAATCCTATAGAAATGTTTCAGACCATGAAGCAGGAAGTTAGTGCAAGCAAGCCGACCACCAGCTGAGTGAAAGTTATGGATGGATGAGTGAAATCTTCCAAGTCAATGTGCACAGCCGATAAACAGAAGAAACCCTAAGCTGGAGCTGATCTGACCTCCTTTAAGCACCATTTACTGAAGGTACCAACTCACACACTTCAACTCCAAATATTTAAGATAAATTTTCAACAATAAATAACTTTTTTTTTGTCGTTTTAGTACCATATGCTCATGGCTTAGGATTTGTATCATGCTTTATCATTTTACCAGACAGCTTTGTAATGTGAGCAACTTATAGTAATTGTGCATCTTTGTCAGCGATGTATTGGAATATTTTTCTGAGGGAGACTGGAGTCAGAGTCCAAACTGTCAGGTGACACCAAAAAATATACCTTGTCTGAGCAAAAATATATATAATTTTAGTAACTGAAGACAAAATGAACGTCTTCAGTCATATTGGAATATTGTTTAGAGCTGCACACAAAATTAATTTTAAGCAAAATATAAATGAACAAATTTCTAAACCACTGGTTCTCAACATTTTTTGGCATATGACCTCATTTTAACTTTAATTTCTGGCGACATTTAAAACGAAGATTTTTTTTTTTTTGCTAAAAATTTGTTGGTTTTTGATCACGTATTTGTTTTCTGTACTATGTTGCAAATAAACGATTTAGATTATTTAGGTCAGGGGTGTCAAACATGCGGCCCGGGGACCACATCCGGCCCACCAAAGGGTCCAGTCTGGCCCTTGGGATGATTTTATGAAATGTTAAAATTAAACTAAGTTAAACTAAGATATTAACAATCATTTTCGTTCAGTTCCATAGACAGAACAATTGAACTTCAAGTGGGTCAAATTGGTAAAATACTCCCATAATATCTAATAAATACTCGCAACTCTGTAAACATTTTCATGTATTTACACCAAAACAAAGTATAATTTTGCAAAAGATTTCAATAATGTGATTATGAACAACTTGAAATGTCTTAAGTGCAGTTTTAACAATATTATCTATTATTGAATGTGATCTATAAGTTATAAAGTACATGTGAAAATGATAAACTGAAGCAGAATATTGTTAAAATTATACTTATTTTTCTTCACTTTGTCCATATTTGCATTGTTTTAAAGCATAGTCTATAGATTATGTTATGATTTTACTGTTGCAGCCCACTACAGATCAAATTTGGTTGAATGTGGAACTGAACTAAAATGAGTTTGACACCCCTGCTTTAGGTTATATATTATATGATGCACCTTTTTGGTGTCTGCTTCACAGTTTCTCTTGGAGTTGTCTTAGCAGGTGCAGAAATCTTTCCATTCTCTGTTCGGTCCAGTTTTCTGATTACACCTGTGTCTGGGCAGGTTGAAACATAGGAACACACATACGGTCACATGATCATGAACTTGATTTTTATAGGAAAAGTCTGTAGTGTTTTAATTATAACGAAATATATATTGAATAAAAAATATTTGTAATTTTTTTTTTTTTTTAATCAACTCGTTTAATTCCAGGCGGCTTAAAAGTTGAAACACACTGTTCTAAACTGTCATGTGTTCATATCTATTTTATTTGAAAGCTATTAGTTCCTGACGTGTTCATTCATGTAATGGCACAATGTGAATTCAGTGTTCAAGTGGTTTCAACTTTAATTCACATGTGAAGAAATATGAGAGTTTTTCATAATCAACAATAAAAAAGGATTAGCTTTATTACGAACTGTACATAAACACACAGTGCAAAGGCACACTTCATTCCTAATGTATATTACAAGCCAAAATGTACATATTTTCAATAGAAAGTAAGTTATACAAAATATTCAAGCAATTTAAAAGAAAATAATGTGAAGATAAGCAAAGTTGCCATTTAAATCTGTTAAATGATTTCTGTTAAAGTTTACACCAAACATGAGCTTTAAAACTAAACTTTTCACCAAATGGTCCACGCTCTGTTTCCAACATACTCAAAGCAGTCATCTGCAGTCGCCGCAGCAGGTCCGTATGAACATATATATATATATATATATATATACACACACAGGGATAAAAAGTTGAAATTGAAAGAATTTTTTGTGTCAACGTTGACTTTTGTTTTAAGGTCTGTAATAACCCTCTGTAATCATCTTAATAATTCCATTGAAATGATGTCTCATTTTGGCTGTATATTGAAAACATAAAACAAATACAAAAAAAAAAAAGAAATATTATCTGTTTTACCAGTCCATAAAATAAACATAAAATTCTGCAAAGTTTCAACCAGTGACCAATAAACTGACCGTCTCTAACAGGCTTCAGCGCCTACTCACAGTTCATTAAAAAATAATCACAATTATGAATAACTGTCTTTTGAACTTCTCCGTCCGTTCTCGTAATCAGAGTCCCGCCTGTGTCGGTATTTGTCCTTGTGCCGACTACCGTAGTCGTCGCTATGGTGCCTCTCTTTCCTCTTCTCGCCGTAACGGTCGTCTGAGTGTCCGTGATGCCTGCTCCTTTCTCTGTGCTTGTCGTCATGGCTCCGTTCACGTTTTTTCTCTCGCTCCCTGTCGTGATGTCTGCTCTTTTTGCTGTGATGGGAATCTCTGTGGTGTCTGTGCTTTCCGTGGTGGTCCCGGTCCTCAGTGTTCCGCGGCCTCTCCCATGGGTCGTTGTACCGTTCCTCTAGACGTTTGTAATCTTTGGCCAGGGATAGAGGATGGCCAGATGGTTCAGAGTAACTCTCGGGGTACTGTGACTGAATTCCAGGAAGACCGTGTGACGTGCCATCCTCAGCCCATGGTGCACCGTCGCTCTGATCCTGGGCGAGTGGGGTGGAGAAAGTTTGCAGCGGAGGGCCAGGTGGGTAATCGTAGCTGCCAGGTACCTGAGGCTGTTGCTGCTGCAGTGGGAAAGGCGGAGCGCTGTTGTAAACTGGGAGAACTGGCACCATTAGTGAGTCATGTTGCAGCGCCGGTGCTTCCGTGTGGGAGGCTGTGTACGGCGCTTGTGGCTCTTGAACCAAGGGAGGATAGACTGATGTCACTGTCGATGTAGCACCAGCTTGAGATACGCCAAGGTCTCCTTTCTCACTGGGGAAAGACCTATTGGTAGTTTGGCTTTGGTCCTCAGGCTTGCTCTGAGCCTGAGAGATGGAAGTAAATCCCTGGTGAAATATTGTAACTGGTTCGTTCCTACTGCTGTTCAACACAGGAACAGGTTTAGGACTTAAAGGAGCAGAGTGATTGGCTTTATCCTTTTGTAGCAGCGTCATTTTATCTTCAGTCACCGTGGAATATGCAGATGATTTTTTCAGTATTCCACTCAAAGGAGGTTTCGAATTATTTGTGCAATCTGTGGCCGTCTGGGATTTGGACTGTGATAAAGAATCCACTTCGGTCTTTCCTTTGTCGCTCTCAGACAAAAGGCCAGTATCAGCTTTGTCTGCTGAGGCAGCGCTTCCACTCCCAGTCCCACTTTGAGCTGTTGACAACCTTGCCAAGAACGCTTCAGTGGAGACATCTGGAGGTTTATCTTTCAAAGTGACTGATGCACTGTGGGTTACTTCTGCACCTGGAGCATCAGTTGCTGATACAGGGAGAGCAGCAGCTGTATCAGGCGGGCCGGACAGCTCAGGTTCAGTTTTAACAAATTTCACTTCTTTCTTCTTGATGATGAAACGCTCTCGTGGATCGGCAGCTGTGGAACTTTTAGAGTTCCCGCCTGTTGACGCTTCTGTTTTTGGAACTGGCTGGGTCTTCTGGGTGTCATCTGTTGCTGGTATCAACTTACCTCCAACATCTGGTAGGGGTGGGAGTTCCCCACCCCAGCCAACTAGAACACCTGGAAGAAAGCGCAGAGGTCTTTGCGGTTCCTGATTATTGATCTCCTCTGATGCAGATGGTTCTTCAAACGTCTCCATTACTGTCTCAGTGACGTCTTCAGTCGCGTCAAGTGGTTTGTCTTTTTCTTTCTTAAGTGTAGGCGTCAAAGTAGACAGGTACAACTTCTCGTCGTCTTCTGTCGCTCTGGTGTCTTTTGAAGATGTAGTGATAGGCTTGATTTCAGGAATCGCTCTCACTGGTTCAGTCATTTCTACAGTAAGGTAATCTCTTTTCGGTCTCTGCCGAATTATGAGTCCAAGAAGAAGATTGGCACGGTTATTTTCCAAACCTGTTGAACAGAAATATTTAGAATGTTAAAGACTAGAAATGGTCACATAACCTATATTAACCCTTTCATGCATAGTGGTCACTACAGTAATTCTCCAGCTGTTCTCTTGTATATTCATGGGTTTTGTTGTTTTAGTTCCTCGTCAGCTGTAACAGTGGACACTTACGCACCATCCCATAAACTGACATTCATAGCATTACTGTAACTTTTCTGTTCTTCATGAACCTGATCTGTACTAACATGTTTAAATGCAAATCACTTGCTATTTCTTATTAGACTATAATTATATACAGTTATTAATTTATTTATATTTATCCTTATACAAAGGTTTTTTCATATCATCTCCATCAAGTGAGTAACAAGGGTATCATAAAAGGTGAGAAAACATCAGATTAACTGCATTAAAAATGTTTTTTTTTTCATAGTTTTCACACAGTATATCACTTTCTGATACTGCGTTTGGACTACGCGTTTCTTTTCTTCAAAAATTAAAAGCATGGTGTCCAGATGAGTGGACATTTTTGTAACGCCACAAAAAACAGGTTCATAAAAAATGCCAATCATATTTTTTTCATGCCTTAAAAGGAACACTCAGGAAAAACATCTTTACTAAGGTCCTCATAATTCATGCATCAAGGCTTCAAAAAAAAAAAAAAACAGCTCTCGTTTTCACATTACCTGGTCCATCGAAAGGAACAAGCTGGTGTGGAACTTTTTCAGTGGAACCCAACGGAATGAGATACATGTCCTTCACTTGTTTCAGGTTATTGGACACCACTCCAAAACGCTTACGACTGCTGAAGTAGGCATAAAGGAGAGTGTAGGAGATCTCATCTTCCTCAGTTTCAGGGGCAAAGCGAATCAGGCACACCTCCTGTAACAAAAGGTAGGTGTGAGTGGAATCCTCCAAAACGTCTGACTAGACTGTATTTGACATAACTTTAAACACTTCAGCTGTTGTTGAACACAATGAACAGTGTAGAATTATGGGTGATTCGTTAAAGGACTAATTTTTACTGTAGGCTGTATAATCTGTGGATTATTAAGTAAAGAAAATGGGCTTTCCGTTGCTCTGCTCCCAAACTCTGGAATGCACTTCCCCCTGACATCCGTAATATTGACTCTTTACCCCTCTAAATCCAGACTCAAAACTCATCTGTTTCAGTTAGCTTATTCACTTTGACTTTTAATTATTTGCTTGTTTTATGTTTACATCCTGTGCTTTTATTGTGTATTCTTTTCATCCTTGTATAATGTCCTTGGGTGTTTTGAAAGGCGCTTTGAAATAAAATGCATTATTATTATTATTATTAAAGCTACAGATTACTCACTTTTGTTCCAGTTGCCCGAATCTTCTCCAAATAATCCCACACTGTCTGCGGACTTATCCTGCCACCGACCTGAATGCTGTCTGGAAGGTCCTGTTGGGAAAAAAAATGACCATGTTACCTTACCGAGGGGTCTTAAACACATGCAAAAGCATTCCCACTCTCATGATCAACTGTGTACACCTTACTTCAGTCAAGTTGTCCAAAACGCCTGAGACGGGGAAGGCTTTTGTCACAAGCTTTGCCACAGAATGCATATGAATGAAGCCTCGCCACAGGGACTTTAAGTTGGAAAGGAAAGAAGCCTCTTCATCTCTTCCAGCTATACGATCCAGCCTGGGAGAAATGGAACAATAACATGAGCTTGCGAAAAAAAAACAAAAAAAAACAAGTTACACATAAGAGCCTCGGTATGAAATATAAATGCTTACCTTGACTCGTAGCCTGACTGAGCATTTCTAAAGCTCTCCTCTAAAACAGTGAGGTGCAGGTCGTCATCAGCTGCAGGTGGTGTTGTGCTCTTTGTTTCCTCTGCTTTTGTTGACTGCCTCCTAACGACTGTGGTTGCAACTTTGACCACTTTAGTTGGTGCTTCTTCCACAGGGGGTGCCATACGACCTTGCAGAAGAAGAAATACAGCAAATAGTTGAAGATGGTGAAGCTAAATGAATGCAGGTTAGTGCTCCGAGGACTGTGTTTTATATACAGGGTTCCTACAAGTTAAATTTAAGAGCTTTTTAAGACAGAATGTAATGCTCATTGGTGACCCCTAGAATTTAGGAAAATGGATTTATTTATTCTAATGCCTCAATTCCCACCGTTTCCAGTTATTTCTCAATTTTAATATAAATTGTTGGGTTGGAACCAAGAACACTTAACATTACTTTCTCTGCAGTTGGGACATTTCCCAGACATTTATTTATTTAACCTTTATTTAACCAGGCAAGTTAGCTGAGAACTGATTCTCATTTCCACTAACGACACAATACAGCGAACAAGTTTATGGCAGCATAACTTAAAACCTACCATATCATATTTAATACTTTAAAAGACTTTTTTAAGGTATTAAATGTAGATTTGTAAATTCAAGACTTTTAAAACCCTGCAGGAACTATGTATATAAAAATAAACAGCATACAGTGAAACAACACACTATTTTTTTGAGATTTGGACAGTATGGTATGATTATTTTGAACCATTTCTTCATTTAATTTACAGATCAATTACCATGTTGTGGTAGATACTATTACCATGAAATAAATTAACAGTAGGACATTTTTGCCCACCTTTAGTTATGGCTTACCTGTGCAGATTTTGCAGTTCAGGTCAAACAGGTGAGATTTGTGCTGTTTGGTAGTATCTTTCTCTGCTGGAGTACTCTCTGCTTTATTTTCTGGAGATTCCACAGGTTCTGCTGCTGTCACTTCTGGCACTTTGGGGGGAGGTTCAAGCTGAACAAAGATTGAATATAATCACATTAAACCTCACATTCTCAAATTTATATGTCTGCATATGGTGTAGAGTAACATTTGACCTCTGTCTTACCTCCACAGGCTCAGCTGCCTTCACTGGCTCAAGGCTCTCAATTTCTATTTCTCCTTTGTGTGTGATCTTTGTGATTGGCCGTCTCTCTACTTCTCGTTGCTCTTTTTCGATCATTTCAATGGTCTATAAAATGAGAGGAGGGTACCGAAAGGTGTCATCCATTTCAAGGTTTAATTTCAAAACAAACAAGATGAATATTTAAAGACATATAGTTTTATTTATGATAAAGCTATAAGAGGAATAGACATTACTGTAGTTGTAGCAGGAGATGCACAGGTGTAACTATTTAATTCACAACGGATGTATTCCGCTTGCTGCATCAGTTCCAGGGGTTTATTTTGTTAATTCAAGAATAACTGTATTACTCACATGCCGATTCTCCCTTTGTCGCCAAGCAGCGAGTTCCTTTGAGGCCAGCTCCTCAGGACTCATTCGAATAAGGTTACCAGGAGAAATTTCCCCTTTGAGAACCCTCTTATAGAGCACCTAAAAAAAAAAACAAAAAAAAAAAAAAACAAGGGAACAAGAATACACTGAGATACTTCTACAGCTTTTACAGGCAGATCCAATTTCAAATGCATTGTACAAGGCATTACTTACATTATTTTTAGTATCTTTGAGGTTAAACATTAGGCTTCTATACTTGTTCTTGTACTTGTTGTCGGTGTCTTTATATAAGTGAAAAAGCTCCCGCTCTGTCTTCTTGGCAACTTCAGAGGCCCTCTCCACTGTGACACTTAAATTAGACTCCTTCAGCCTAAAATGTTGAAAGTATTGCACAGTTGGTGCACTTAGGTAATAGTTTTTAAAGGCTTTGGATGTAAATACAAGCATTTCCACAACATTTAATTGCTCGCACTCCTTTAATACCTACCTCTGAGTAAGAATTTCTTTCAAAGAATCTCGCACACTTCGCCTGATTTCCTCCACAGACACAGGCTTCTTTGAAGCTGAAGTCTTACTTTTTGTCTCTTGTTTCGACTGAGTGCCTATGAGGACAGAATGACAATTTTCATGAGCAGGTGGGAATATCTATGACCACGGGGAGTACAAAATATTAAATATTCTGGAGAGATACGACACACATAAAAAATGTTTGTGAGCTCGTCTGTTGTAAAATATATAAATGTGACGTAAATTGTGTCCCTATTGCATTACACAGGACTGCAAAGCAAGAAGAAAGAGGCAAAACAATACCTCATTTATATGGTCAAGATGAGAAAAACACTGTTAAGACATATTAGAGTAAAACTGAGAATTAGACTACCATATTTTAATTATAATCAAGTCTCAATATGGAACCAGCACGACACTCACTTAGTTTTAATACCCGACAGTATTTCAATGCCCTCATAACTCATTGTTTCTGTTTTGAACTTGGCTATAAGTCTAAAAATGTAACTGTCAGTGAAAGACTATTAATGGGTATACGGAGTGGTAGTGATAAAAATCACTCAGTGTCTTTTTATATATACGCCCACTTTTATTGTTTTCTTTTAATGGCAATGTGCCTTGCCACATATGCTATACAACTTCACAGCACTCAAATCTCATCTGACATCAGCATGGAAAAGAAGGTTTCAAGGACCTTAATAAAGCTCATGCACTTCTTACAGAATATGCATATGCTATATAATAAAAATTGCTGTAAATCTTCTCTCAACGTGCACTCAGAGTGTTTTAAAAAGGTTCTCAATTAAAGAGCAGAAACGTGTGGTTTGTGTATATATTTTATCACTCAGGTCTTCAGTGTGGTGTACATAAAACTATCTAGGAACTTTATTTTTATATTAACATACCTGTTTTTTGATCTGTGGACTGCCTTCGTTCAGACTCCTGCTGGAAGAGACAATAAGAGATGCAGTCTAATTAGGCTGTGGGTCAAAATATTAAAGTATAAAGCAATATATAGACAACAACAGTAAACAACATAACAATGACTATGAAGACGTTGCGTCAAAAGAGTAAACATAATACAAATATAAAGCCTGGTTTAAGTTAAAGAGGTGAGTTTTTTTTGTCATGTGAAAAGATATAGCGACGTTTGTGATTACACCATGTTACCCACACACCCTGTGTGCATGTTCTGTGTGGGCTACGTAAAAACAAAAGACAACAAACCCTTGTGTTGTGGTAACACTGGCTATGATTAATATCAGAGGAGGAATTAGCTGAGGGAGACAAATCACATACATAAATAAATTGTGCATGTCTTGTGTTTACACAGCTTTCTGAAAATAACTGCAGGTGAACTTGCTTACCTTTCTTACTGGCCTGACCCCCCCGGACGGCAGAGGCTGGGAGGGTCCTGGTTTGGGTTTGGGTGGAGGCTTTTGCTCCTGAACCTCACTCTTAACTTGGATTTCTGGCTTGGCTACAATCGGAGGCTCGGGCTCCACCTTTTTAGTTTCCTCCTCACAGCACTTCAAGCACACGTACATCTGGTCCTCCTCCTCCATTTCATGAATTTTTGTCAAGTCCAGACCCACACAGTCGCCATGGAACCAATCGTCGCAGCGACCACAGCCAACCATAAACCTGAACAAAGACATTCAAGGTGTGATTGTAGGAGAGCGTTCTGAGCGCAACATAGGAAATCTACCAAAGGGCAAAAACAGATCAATATGTTTTTTTGTTGTTATTTTAATACATACTCACTTCTAACAGATTTCAGGACATTTAGGAAAGATGCAAGTCTTTTGAACTGTGTAAAGTTCATTGGTTGACATTTTGATGATAGGTGACTACAACAAGGACTGGACAATATATTTAATTAATTCAGTTAACTGATTTTTTGCTTTTACGGTGATATGAAAAAGGCCTAAATTGTGAAAACAAAATCCTGATCTTGTTGATCAATGAAAATCCTAAATACTATGTGTTTTTTTTATATATATGATTTATGTGTTTTCCTAGTTCACTGTTTAACAGTGTTTTATTTTATTAACTATCTTTTTAAATAATAATAAGAATAATACACACTCTTACTCTTGCAAATGCAGCTCTTTGTAATTGTTCATTGATTTTGCAGTGTATACATTTAATAATGAAACTACTATTGAATCAATTTGTATCCAGTTTCCCGTTCGAGTTATTAAACATACACCCAAAATTTATAAAAACGCACAAATATAAATACTGTCCTTATTGCCTACCCGTAAGTGCAACACTTACATGTTGTTGTGATGTTTCTTGCAAAGACCGCAGCAGTTGTTTCCATCCCAAGCAGTGTCAGTGTTGGCATTTTGCTCCTCAGCAGTTTCTTTCTTCACAACAGGTGCATTATCTGGGATAAACAGCTGTGGTTCTTCCACAGAAAGGCTTCTTGTAGTTTTACTTTTTTGTTTTTGAAGGATCTTCTCTGGCTTTTTCAGTTTGGGCTTTTCCTGCCCTGTGTCTTCTAGTGTTTTTAATGGTTGTCCTGGACGACCATGTGTCGGCTGGACACCCTCAGCTTTGGAGCTGTTGTGAGGCTGAGGGTGCTTGGCTGATCCCTGCTGCTCGCCAGCACGGACACCAGGTAATGACAACTTTTTTACTAATGAGGTGGGGGAAGCTGGCAGTTTTGGCTTCACTTTATCATCTCCCGGGTTCTGTGTCCTTGGGACTTTAGTGTCATGCTCACTTTGAGCGTTTTCCCCAGGCCTTTTCAAACACGCAACGCCTTTCTTCTCCTTAACAGATTTTACATCCTGTACATCACCTCTTTGGATCGTTTTTGATTGCAAGTTTTGTGGTTCTTTCGGTCCTTTAGTCATGTTACTTTCTTGACCTGACACCAAGTCTTTACTCTTGATAGAGGGCAGGCCTTGTTTTGGCTTAAGCAGTTTTTTGGGCGCAGTCTGTTGCTTTTCCTTTTCATCAGTCTTATTACTCAAAGAAGTGTTGTTCTCATTCCCATTCTTTTGTTGCTGTTTAATTCCATCTTGTCCTTTGCCGAGTGGGTTTTTCTTTCCAGCAACACTTTGATTGTCAACATTTGTTTCTCCCACGGTGGGACTGCTCATCACTGTCCCATTGGCAATCTGCACTTCATTAGGATTTACATACGGGCCCAGCCCAAGAGGTACATCCGCAGCAGCAGCCCTTTTGTCCATTACATCTACAGCTGCCACCTTGTCTGGTGCAGGATTCTGTACATTGACAGTCTCATCCTGCAACACTGTGAACCCCACATCTCCACTATATGAAATACCATCCTCAAAGCAAACGGCCTGGCCTATATCAGTATGTGTGTACGAGGGTCCTGGAAGGAGCTCAATCTTGAATCCTCCAATGGTAACTGTTAGTCGTCTCAATATGACTGTGGGCTTTAGCCATAATCCACCATCAAGATCATTAACATTGATGCGCCCTCCCTGACTTAATTCTTTCTTCAACTGAGCACCTGATACTCCTTTCTCAATCAGGAATGACTTCTGTAGCCTATTGACTGGTTTCCTTCCTGGTCTTCCTCGAGGCATTGTGTTGGTGGATGTGTCAGCAGGGGGTGGATTGCTGTTACATTCTGTTTGGATGGACACAAGAAAAGGAAAAAAAAAACGTGTTGCTCAATCTGTTGAATAAACATATTATTTGGTGGAAATAAGAAGCATCAGATACTTACCGTATTCTACATTGCACGGACGTTTTCTTGTCCTGGCAACAGGTTGTTTGACTTGTGTGGTCCCTGGAGTTGTCAGGTCACCACTGAGGGCTGCAGATGCTGAACCACTATCTAGACCTGTGGCAAAGACATGAATGAATAAATGATGTATTCTGCCTTCCCTTTACTCAAAAGAGACATGAAAATGAAAGGAAAATTCTCCTTATGAAAAATAAACCGTATCAGTTACTCCGATCACACAGGTATCTGTTTGAAAAGCGTGCTGAATTTTGTGCACAAGTTCCTGATGAAAATAACTAAGGAAAATATCAACCATTCAAGGTCAAACATCAAGGTCAGGAAAGAAAGCCAAATTCCCATTTGTTAAGGAGAAACATTTTTGAAATAATATCTCAAAATGTAGCCCATCTGATTTGACTGATATTTTACCACATATTTGTCTATATCCAGAGCTTGTTCCTCAAAACATTTTGATTGAAGGTAAAAAAAAAAAAAAAAAAAGGTTGGAGGACAAAGATCACAGTAGACAAGTTCCTAAAAGTCCCTTTATCTCATAATTTTGAATGTTCATTATTAACTCATATTTTTTGCGGAAGAAAGGCTTAAAAAGAAGTGGTTGTGAATTTTCATTAACATGACACCAGTTCAATTGCTGAAAATGGTGCATTGCTGGGAACTTAGCTGCCTTGATGGAGTTCTCAGAATTTTCTCTAGATTACACTGCAGTCCATGAAAAAGGATCATTTCCAAGGACTCTGTGTCTTTGTAAATATTCTCTGAAAATATGGAATATGTAACGGTGAGTGAATTCAAACATGCACTCTCTATTTGCTTGCTGAGTCAACCTATAACTGTTCTAATCGATACTCTATAAAACTGCTTGACTGTCTGTAGATTAGTCTTAGTGATAGTCAATGTACCTGTTGACCCAGCCATTTGAAAAGTAGGGTCCTCATTGTCCAGCAGATTGAACTGTGAGGTTGCACAACCGAACATAGGATCTTTGTCACTGAGCATGTTTTTCAGTGAATCTTCGAGTCGGAGTCCGGGTCCAAACTCATTACTGGCTTCACATTCCAAGTTCTGTCCTATTATTAGGGACTCATCCAACTGGTCACTGGGTATTAAATGGTTAAAGGTGTCCACAATATCCATGAATGCTGCAGCCTTCCTGTAATGAAACCACACAGAAAGGATGCTTCATCTCCATGCAGCACAAAACGTATGGACTGGACTTATTTTATGGCTTTTCAAATCATTCCAGTTAAGTCCAGGATTAATTTATAGCAAAGGCACCCTGCATGTTAAGAAATCTATAAGTTAATTTATTTCTTCATTTATCTAGTCCATCAGGCTTTATTTTGGCTTGAAATATAGTGTTTTGCAAATCTTAGGCTAGATCTATTGATTAAGTAAAATTATAATGACTGCATAAATTCATTCCTCATTTTATAAGATACAATATGGATACATGGGAAATATGTACAGCAATAAAAAATGTCAGGAAAAAAACAGCTTCTGTAAAGGTTCTATCTAAAGAGGTAGTACTATTGTGGCCTCTGAACTTAATATGTCTTTAACCAATTTTATTCAGATAATATGAGATTCACCATATTGATTTTTCTGATGTTTTCTACCAGGTTTCTTTCAACATGTCAGACATTTACAACTGTTTGTGCTGGATCTCATCATTGAGATAAGTAGTTTAATGTTTTTGTGCATTTTTTAAGGCTGAGCACATATTTCTTGTATTTTCTTACTGTATTCGGAAAAAAAGAATGAAAAATCAATATGTATGCTCATTTCCACTCGACAAAAACAATAAGCCCAGGGCCTTAGTTTTAACAGACATGGGAAAAATGGAAAATAACAAAAATACATAAATAAATAAACCACTGTGATAAGATAAAAGGTTCTGCTGTAAGAATACCACAATCAACCAAAACAAGAAGAAGGTATAAGTGAAAGGAGAATGAATAAACTATTTTAAGTGCCCTAAAGGAATAACAGTAAATGTAATTGTAACCTTTCTGCAGTTTGTTTCAATTATACTTTGTGATAATAGTCACAGCATGGAGTTGTGCACAGACTGTATGAAAGTATCTGCTAAAGCTTCTCTTGTGGGATGATTAACTCAGTGTTAATGGAAATGCTAACTCTGTTATCCAGCTATCGTAGCATATGATTCAAAACACTTTAGACGGTCATCAGCGCTCACATTTCAAATGTGCGACTTAAGAATGAGTATCAAACATTACCAACACATGCTTATGAACTGGTTCTACCCTTGGAGAACCATCTAAAAGGTAAGCTAGCAATAAAAAGTGACCTGTGTTCACGTTGACTGGGCTACCAAGGAAGCACACAACCTAAAGCAGGCCAGGACTGGACCCTAAACCTGTTAGCAGGTCCAAGAAGGTGTATAAATTAAGGTACTTAAAAAACATAAATAGGTATGAATGAAGTTCACGGGAGAAACAGCGCAAACTTCCTACTATGCACTGTGTTGTTTGGTAGCTAGCTGCTAGCTGCTAACGTTACACGAAGGCTAACAACAATCAGCTGCAGGACGCGATCACTCACACTGTATTAGCAAGCTAACGGTATATTAGAGAGGAAGTTAACTACTCCTCAAAACAATTCTGTACATGCAGTGTTTTTGGCTTGTCGTATAAAAAAAGAGTTTACGTCAATACAGATCTGTTTCACGATAATTAAAACGTGCTCCGACAAAAACTGTGCATATTTACAGTTCCAAAGCTCAATCTGACAGATAAGCTAGCTAAGTCGCGTTAGCATAAGCTAGGCCTGAGGTGCCAAGTTTGTGGTTAGAATGCTATTAAAGCATGGTAGACGGCCAGGCTCTCATGCAACTGTCTCAAACCCCGCTGGTTGTATATCCCGATGTATGAACGTGCAGATATACAGGCGTCTCACCTCTTTCTTTTGGCAATGTTGTGGCCGACTCGTGAAGGGTTACATTCTAGCACCGCTACTAGCTCAGACCAGTAACTTCCTCAAACTCAGCCGTCATTCGACCTGCTGCTGCAAAGCCCCTGACAGGCAGGTCCCAGTCACATGGCTTCTGTTTACAGGTAGTAAAGCATCTGCCTGTGCACACATAAAACTCAAACCAGCATTCATACCAAGTGATTTTCTATTTTTGATGCTTAAAAAAAATAAAATAAAACTTCACACGCGAGTTAACTATTTATAAGAGGCTGCCTGTTTTAAGTTAGTTTTTTTCAAGGGCATTCCACCCACCTAGGAACAAAGTCACACAGCACAACTTCCAAGAGGCTCAATCATAAAAATTTATATTTATTTTATTTATTTTATTTTTTTCAAAAAGGTGCATTTAAAGGTTCTTGCACAATGAATGAAAACATTACTATATTCTGAATGAATACATGAAACATAACAATCAAAACAAACAAATATTTAACCCATAGACACAAACAACCACCACCAACCAAAAGCATCTACTGATCTAAATCGTTTAATACTGTCGATCCACTTATTCTATGAATTCATGCAAATAACTGGTGTAAAATGTAGTTTGCCGTCTTTCCATGGTCAGTACATATGACCCATGTGGACGTTCAGAGGCTCCATAGTGAACAAAGAAACACCATCATCTTCTACAACATTGATTCACCAGTAAAAACCCATGGATTTTGATAAACAACAGTGGTTGCAGACACTTGGCTCATGTTCAGTTAATGCTTGATCTTACTGAAAAAGTCACTTATTCAGTAAGATCACACACATCATTGACACAATCTCAACTTTAATTTCAGCTTTGATGAACATCTACATGGTCAGTAAATTAAATACAGGCAAATACCTGATTTATACTGATAAAATGCAAAATACAGAGGATGATATTATAATAAATGGTGATAAATCACTTAAGAAAGGTTAATTATAAAGGAAATTTCATTTGGGAACTGACACAAAAGCAGTGCTGGGTCTTTATGGGTGAATTTGAATTAATAACATTGAGGAAGAAAATATCATTGTAAATATATTTGTACAATTTTACTCACTTAACATACATATTAGTACTGTAATGAATTAAAACATATATTTTCAGGGGTAATATACTTTTGAAAACACTAGAAATGCACCTAAAAACATATTGCTAAGACAGCTAGCAGAGATAAAATCCATATTAAAGTTGTTATTGGGATAGCTGCTCTTTTAATTTTTCATTTGGGTCTAATCCGTACCACAAAACAGAATCTTCTATGGCTGCCCAAGCCATTCTCTCTGTTGTGAATGTGGCCGCCCACTGTCCTGATGGAGAGACTACAATGGCACCTCCTGCACCACGCACACGGACTCCCATGTGCTGCAGAGCTAAATCTGAAGCCTCTGCAGCCATTTTACCTGTTCAGTAAGAAAAAAAATATCATAACAAAATAAAAGTTCTTGCATAAAAATTCCATAGAATCAAAATTCATTACATCCAGTATATAAAATTAATAGACAATTAAGAGAATAGACACTGTTGATGTAGTGTTATAATCAAAATGTGTTTTTCAAAGGTTATACTGAACCTTGTTCCATGTATGAAACAATGAGTCTGGCCAAGGTGACTTTAAGAATGGACTCTCCATGTCCTGTACAAGATACTGCACCGCTGAAGTTATCTGCATATCCTCCAGCACCTTATTTACAAGAAAAAGCACAAAAAGTGTGTTAAATGTGCAACATTTGTAACTCAGTTTTAAATCATAAACAATGGCGTGCCTACTGACTAGAACACACAGGTAGAAGTTAGTCAATTATAGTCAAATATCTGAATAAGTAATATTGAAAATTACCCTGGTGGAGACCGTGTACATTAGAGCTGCACAAAAGATAATAAATACAAGTAATAGACAGTAATAAATAATATAGTGACACATGCGGATCACAAATGGCTGCATAGTTTCACATACTGGTTAGCCGCATCAGTATTTTTTCTTATACAAGTAAGGAGATAACTTTTGCTATGATTTAGTGGTATATAAATAATATGTGATTGGTTGAATAAGTTATAATACAATAATATAAATGTGGAAATGTTGAATGTAGTCAGTGTATATATGATGATGTTTTTTGTGTCTTTTATACTTCCAGTGACACTTTCTATGCTGCTTTTTTTTTTATTTTTTTTTTTAACATATTTATGTCATCCAGGGTTTTTCCTTTATATTTTCAGCTTTTGTACTATATACTATTTACTATGCTATACCATTCTATACTATACTATACTATACTATACTATACTATACTATACTATACTATACTATTGTATTCTATTCACAAATATAAGTCATTGAAGTCATACCAATGACTGGCGAGTCTCCTACTCTGCCAACCATTTTATTTCGGATCCCTCCAGTTGATGTCGCACATGCAACATTACCAGTACAGTCCACAGCCACAGCCCCAACAGTATCATGGGCCCTAAAGACATCGATAAAACCATATCAGAACAACATTTCATTTGTACCCACCATGTACGAAACAGCTCATTTGTTGATTTATGGGAGAACAGAATTATATGCAGTTTTAAATCCTGTATCCGTTGTCATTGCTTAATAGATCACTATAGATACCCGGTTTGGTTTACTTGATAAAACATCCTTATGCTTCGTTTTTATCAGAGATTTCCGGCATTAATTTTGACATATTTAAAAAAATCCGCTAAGATGCGAGCTTCGTATTAATTCTATTTCAGGACTGTATCACACTGTGCTACTCAGGCTCAAAAGATATTGTTGTGAGATTTAGGAGGATATGTCAAAGCAAAAGAAGGTCAAAATAAAAAATCACCAAAATCAGGCACAAACCACTTAGAGTTGAAATCTTCCATTACTCCTGTGACGTAGTTCTTGTGTTTCTCCCATTCATTTTGCTCGTATTCAGACACCAGTGTATCCGTGGGAACCGTAACCACGCCGATGCTCTCTGCAAACAAGTTGGCGCCTCTGCTTGTCAGCATGACGTGGTTAGTCTGTGGTGTTCATGTAAGGAAAAGGTAGAATAAATGGACAGTATCACGCTCTGCTGACTGTAAACACACCACTGGAAGAAAAACCTGGTTGTTTTTGTAATGTTTTTTTTATATAGATACACATATAAATCAGTGTCATTCTTAATAACCCCCCTTTTAACAGAGAAAAAAGTAATTATTTAAGACAACACCTTCTCCATCACTGCTCTCGCTAGTGACACTGGGTTAGCAATGTTCTTCACCGATGAAACGGCACCGCTCGCAAGTGTCCTTCCATCCATGATAATAGCATCCAGTTCCACTTCTCCTTCACTATTAAGTGCTGCTCCGTGGCCTGTAATTAAATTGTCACAATCAGTAATTAATTGAGCTGCTCAGGCAAGTTTTTAATTCAGGTTTTCACAGTCCACACAGATGATAAAACCTGTGAAGTGTGGATTGTGTTTAAAGATGGCATCTGTTCGGACTTTGACACTTAAGACTATTAATGTAACGTGTCTAAGCGTCTTTGAGTGTCCAAAAATGTGCTATACAAGTTTGATGTATTATTATTATTATTATTATTAATGTCTGGATTTACTTTTTTGTTTGTTACATTGTCTTTTTTCCAGAAGTGGTGCTTAAATCAAGGCGAGTAAATGCACGTTGTTTAAAGCGGAAACGTAGTTCAGGAGCGGAAAGATTAGGTTTTAGACTTAAAGTGCAGATATTTTTGTGCAGAGTCCATCTTGGATTATGTCAGATTATGAGGATGAGCCCTGTAGTTGTTCAGTGACATAACCCCACCCCACCGTCATCACAAACATAAATGCATGTTTGCATTTCCACCAGGAGATGGAGACAGTGTGCCACTAATAAAATCAACCTAAGAATAAAATTTTAATTATATGATGATAAGCAGATAATTGGAGTTTATAGGTTTTAACCCTTAAAGACCCAATGCTACATTTGTGGCGGTTATCCCAAATTATATTTTCCACATTTCTACCTTTCTTAACTGATTCATCACCATTATTTTTCTCTGCATTTTGCATTTTGTTTGGTCTAAATCATGTGTTTTCCTATATTTAATACACAGATTATGTAGATGTTCATTAAAACTCAGAGTAAATTCTAAATTAATTACATCAAAACAGAGAAAAACTAAGGAAAAATATACTTTTTCACTAAAGCCATTGCAAACTGAATGTAAAAACAAGTGTCCATTGTTCCAACTCCATTTGTTTTACTGGTGAATCAATGTTGTTGAAGATAATAGTGTTTCCATGGTAACTACGGAGCCTCTGAGCATCCAAATGGGTCATATCTGTATTTTACACCAATTATTTCCATGGATTGATAGGATCAGTGGATCAACAGGTATTAAATTGTTTGTGTCCCAGTGGTTGTTTGGGTCTCTATGTGTTAAAGCAATGCAATAAAATAATGAAAAAGAGTTAGTTTGGAGTACATATAAATAATGTAAAAGAAGAGTTTCATTATTTCATTATTGTAGTGGTTCTCAAACTGCACTGAAGAAACAATTCCAGCCATATATATATATATATTTTGTTTTCTTTGGATAAATTATTGGGCAAATAATATATATATATAGGTTTGTTTGTTTTTTTTGTTTAACAATATAAATAAAGTTTACTGCCTGAGACAATGTCTTTTCAAAAAATAATATAAAATGTCTCATTATAATCCTGTTAGAACTATAACAGTAAAATGGACTATTTTTTTTAGAAAAACCAAAATTCACCCAAATATTTTGGGTGAAAACGATGGATATTTTAATAGTATTTGTGGCTGCAATGAGCCTCTTTTACATTGCACTTGGAAAAAAATGCAAAAATGATTGCATCACACATTTTTCTTTTCTTACTTATCCATTTTCCACACCTACCCTCTTTGTCTACTTAAGTCAGAGCTCATTATAGCCGTCCAGTTGTTAGTTGCATGTGTCTAAAATGAGTTCAGAGTGCTCAGATACCAAAACATTAGTTCTAGTGCTACATGCTCTGACATAAAAAAAAAAACAAAAAAAAACACCCTCTTGAAAGCCTCCAAGACCCCCATATGGGACCCAACCCACACTTTGAAAACCCCTGCATTATAGTTTCTATTAAACATACTGGCTATACATGTTCACATGGTAACGACATGTTAATAAGAGTAACTCTGTTTACCTGCATTAAACACATTATTATCTTCCATTGCCCTCACGGCTGATTCAACAGCATCCAGTGCATTTCCTCCTCTTTTGAGCACCTGAAACCCTTCCCGTGCAGCAGCTTTTACTCCATCAACAGAGGCTTTGGACAGTTCATCGGGTATGGCCCACGCGCCGCCATGAACAACTATGACCGTTGCCATCTTTGAATCCCTGCAGGAAAAAAAATAAATCAGTAAAGGTTAAACATCTTGGTTAATAATCAACATTCTTGTCTTTGCCCTTGAGGTTTATGACACTTTGAACTGATAGAATAAAGTTAGTTTTGTTTGGTTCCTGTAAGTTCTAGACATGGTTCTTGTTTGGGGTGTGCATGAATAATTGTTTAGTCAATTAAGCAGTCAACTTCATTTTTTAAGTGATGGGTAAGACTTGTGTTGTTTTGGTTATGACACCGTTTCTGGCTCAGTGCTTCATATTTTAAGTCTGAAAAAGACTTTCAAGAGCTTAAAAAATTGTATATTTTATGTTTATGCACTTTTTTATTTATTTATCATTATTACTTTTATTACTTTTTTACTTTTATTGTGGTTTGGGTGGAGGATACGTTAACAATGATTTCACAAGTACACAAATCAACATAAATGACCTCAAAAATTAATTAAAATCACCAACCTTAGTTCGACAGACTGCAAAGTCCTTATACAGGAAATCTCGGATGTGTGATCTTGACTCGTATCAATAAAATCAGATTGAACAGTAACATGAGTGATTAAAAGCACAAATTAAACTAGTGGATTTTTAAAAAGTGTTATAGTGATATCACTGCAGTCACATATAATTTATATTATTGACACTTTATTTTGTATCCCATGTGTGCTCTTTATATAACTTTTATAGTCTGTGTGTGCTGTACATGTTGTTTTTTTGTTGTTGTTGTTTTTTACTGTTGATAAACTATTTCATTGGGGTTTTTTTGTTTGTTTGTTTTGTTTTTGCTGGACAGTGTCAATAAAAATGATATTTTCTTCCATTTTCAAACAGGAACAAGCTAATAATCATTTAATTAGTCACCCGTGGAAGTTTGTTCTTCATTAAAAACTCCATAAATATTAAACCAAACCTTTAGATCAAAGTAATAAATACCAAATCAGTAAATATACACATGTGGATAAATGGAAATAAGTCTCAGAGTAGTTAACTGAACACAAAACTATTAAAAACCAGACAACTATTATTTACATATTAATATAACTTAAATTATCATTGGTACTATTACTATTATTATTACTAATATAATCCACCAGTGCTTTTGTTGATGTCCAGGTAAATCAACTAATCAATCTACAAATAGGAAATAAAAAAAAAAATAGAGTTGCTTCATATTTCAAAATTACAATGCATAGATGTTTATAATACATTTACATCAAATCTTAATTATGAGTACCAAATTAATCTCACCACCATTTGAAAATCATGTTATTTGTATTAAAAAGGACCAAGTCAGTCATCAGATATTGGACACTGAGACTGTTTTACTGATTTCAAAGCCAAAACTGGACTTTGAAACCTTACTGCAGTCACGTATCCTTCAGGTTACAGTTCAGCTTCTTCACACTAGCCTAAATCAACAACATAAACAGCACTTCCACAGTTTCCTTTAACCCATAAAGACTCAACTTTTGTGTTCCCAAATTAAATTTTCTCATTATCTAACATTTCTTTTGTGATTTTTCACCATTTATTAAGACATTAACCTCTGTATTTTTGCATTTTTAAGTGAACATAAGGGATTTTTCTTTCTTGGTTTCTTTCTTTCTTTCTTTTTTTCCATAACTTACTTAGTCCTTAGAAGTAAAATGAGTAGTAAGAAGTCATGGAAAAAAGACAAAAGTTATACATATTCTTAATTTCCTTCGGGATCAATAAAGTATCTGTATTACTATGACTTCATGTGCACATTCTAAAAGATGTGGGAGTATAACTTGTTTAATCCCACCCCCTCTTCACACTATAGCCTAGTCTATCAATTTAATTCACTTATTATGTAGATGTTCATACAAACTCAGATTAAAGTTGACTGTTATTGTATTAAAATCTGAGAAAAAGTGACTTTTTTTCAGCAAAATATATCAATATCTAAACATAAACCCAGTGTCTCCATCCAAATCCATGGGTTTTACTGCTGAATCAATGTTGAAGATGACAGTGTTTCCATGGTAACTACGGAGCCTCGAACATCCAAATGGGTCATATCATATCTGAAGACCATGAAAAGATGAATAACTGTATTTTACACCAATTATTTACACGTATTGATAGGATTAGTGGATGAACAGGTATTAAACAGTTTAGATCAGTGGGTGGTTTTGGTCGCCAGTGGGTTTTTATGGGTTAAAAAATTAATTGGTGTCAAATTCTTCAAAGTCTTTCTGTTTAATATCCTGTTTCGAACATTTCAAACTCTTTTCCGACTTATTTATATTTGTCATTTCCTCTCACCAGGGCGTTTTTTTCCCCACACCGATAAATGAACATCTCTGTTCTGTGAAAGTGCTGTGAAACCCTACATATCTGGTGTGTGTGTGTCTGTGTGTGTGTGTGTGTGTCTGAAAAACACGTGTGAGTTATTTCAGAAGCTGCTCACACCGCGTTTACACCACACACACACTTTACACAAACAATAACACACACTAATGTGAGAAAAATAACACAATTAGTAATATAATAACCAGTAGGAGGGGTGTTGCATTTACCGATTGGCTCAGATCATTCCAGACCAGAATCCTTCCGCTATAGTCACGTGGTTTGCCGTGGGATTACTTCACGTGTATCCCACGGTCACGCTGGTGTCAAGTTTGGTGACGTGATTATACGCACTTCCTGCGAAAAGGTTCAAAGTAAAATTTATTTTATTTTATTTTATTTATTTATTTATTCATTGATAACTTTTGTTAACAATTCTTAACATATAATCTTAACACAAACACAGTAAAACACACATTTTTGGGAAGAGACAAGAATAAATAACAAACAACAAGGCTCTGTTTCACATTCAATTTAAACTCATGATATATTTTAATTGTTTTGATTAATGTATTGTTTTTCTTTTTCCAAATTGGGTTTTATTCCATGTTTCAGCAGCAGAAGAGTCAGTAAAAACAAATAGATTGGATTTTGAGCTGTTTATGTTTGGGAACTAATGATCAATCGACCAATTAACAAATTTATCAATCAGGTTTTATTTGTATTGCTCCAATTTATGACAAAAGTTATTCATAACATTTTACATTTAGAGCTGGTCGAGAACCAAACAAGCAAATTTACAGAAACCCAAAAGAATCCCCCTAATAATTTAGTAGACAGACAGACAGAGAGATAGATAGATAGATAGATAGATAGATAGATAGATAGATAGATAGATAGATAGATAGAT
>JAPSES010000097.1:11545621-11556745 GCA_029822895.1 Maxillicosta whitleyi | reverse complement strand
AGTTGACATTATTTATATATTATTATGTTAATATTTCACTGGTGCGGCCCACCTCAGATCAAATTTAGTTGAATGTGACCCCTGAACTAAAATGACTTACATAGTGAAGTAGCAATGCATGTGTCATGTCATCCAAAGCCTTATTAGCAATATTGTGTTTTGACAATGTATTGTGTCAGTTTTGACGTGGAAATAAAGGAGCTGCAATCAGAATTATCTTTAAAAGAACATGTGAAGTGACGTTCTTTTTCTTTTTTTTTTACAATGGATACAAAGTAATATGTATGCAAAACATGGATGGTTTACTGTCAGTGAAGAAAGGGAACCGTAATTCTGCTATGTGCTTATGAAAACATCCATTTTAATGAAGTTAGGAGAAATATATTATAGTTCCACACTGATATGAAGTAAATATCCGTGTATTTAGCATCACAAAACACATAATGAATATCCCGCTCTATAGCACAGACAAACTTGCTTAGATAGATTTAGAGATAATCCATCTGTGTGTGTACTAGCAGGTGTTGCAGCTGTGGTAGCTTCTGGGCCTCAGATTGTCTGATGTGTTTTGGGAAAGCAAGAACATCATTCAGTGGGAAATTATGCGGGACAATACATAGTGTTGTATTGCATAAATTTACAGTATTAGTTCACAGTGTTTCTCTGAAGGTGCTCCTTCTCTTGCATCAATAAACCAATACACTGTAGTTTTTTTGTTACATGTTGATCTGTGATATATAACATGGAGTGTTATGTACTTAAAGTCTGTACATGCTGCATTATAGATATACAAGCTTTACATTACATTACATTTGGCTGACGCTTTTGTCCAAAGCGACTTACAAGGTATAGGCATGCATAGCGTAAAGGGCCTTGCCCAAGGGCCCACCCGGGATTTGAACCTCACCAAAGTCATCAGTGTTAACCACTAAGCTACTTATTTTTATTCTAGAATACCCCATGCATCAGATTTAAATGGGTGAGTTTACTTAAAAGGCTCATATTTTTCTAAACCCACTTTTATTATTAGTGTTTGGTTCATTTATTTGTGTGTTTGGACCTTGATGATGATGATGATGATGATTTCTTTCTGCTTTTTCCCTTCCGGGGTAACCACAGCGAATCACCTTTTCATGTTGAGGTTTTTACGTCGGATACCCTTTCTGACACAACGCGGCTTACGCCCCCGTGTGGTAACATTGGGATATAAAGCGTAAAGAACAACCTGTTTAGATTTGTTACGTCTATAACTAGTAACATCACAACATTTGCACATATAAGGTTAAGGCCTCTGACGAACATTTCTCCCAATACGACATAACTGTTTATCAGCAGCAGCGGTTGTGGTAAAAACTGAAAATATGCCCAAACTTCAAGCCGATTATCTAAAATGTTCTGTTATTGGTTGAACAGGACAGAGCAGCACAGCCAACAACCTGGAGGGGGCGGGGCCTGAAGGGGCTCATGTGCATTTAAAGAGCCATTGCTCAAAAAGACCGTTCTGGTGTCATTACTCAAAAATAGTGTTGAAGATGGACCCGTGGAGTTGAATTAATGAAGAATTCAGACCCAAGTACAATATTTACAGTTTATGTAGACCACAGGGAAATAAAATGAAAAATTAATAAAAAAAAAAAAAAAAAAAAAAAAAAAATACCACTCCTTTTAATAAACGGGGGTCATGTTTTTCTTTTTCATTTTGATAATAATGTATTTCACAGGTTGTCATAAATCTGGACACCTGTAAATATAGTTAAACATTGAAATCCTAGCTGCACCCTCCGAAACATTCTTCACCATAATATCTTCAGCAACATAAATCATATAATAGCACTAACAATAATTATATTATATTAACCTGGTGGTAGGTACCTCTAATACAAGAGCACAGATTTTTTATTTTTTAAAAAGATTTTTTATTTTTTAAAAATCTGGATTGAGTTGTTTTTCTTTGTCTCTATTTCTATTGTCTGTTGTAGACATTGACTGATTGATTATAATTATACCACTTGACACCTTGAGGCTGAGAAAATCTGCAGGGAAACATTTTTTTAAATTAAATATCAATTCTAGTGTTTAATTTCTGGAAGAAAAAAAAATGGTGAATTTCAATTATATCTGTATTTCTATATAAAAGCCACCTTCACGCGTTGACCCCTTTAACCAAATATTAGCTCTGTGAAGGGCGTTGTGTGCTCACAAGGTCACGCATGATCAGAATTCATCTCTAAGAGCAAACAGTCCAACCTGAGAAGCCTCAGGAGGGGTTTATCTCTGTATACTTATGTTAACACCTCTGTCAACAGTCAACTTTTACAGGCCGACAGATTTATTGTTGTTTGGATAAGCTGCCAGCTTTCCAATTAAAAGCCCTGCCTGTCAGAACAGAATGCTATAGACCTTATTAATTTATTAAAAAAAGGGGAAAAAAAAGACAGAAAGAGTGAAGCACATGTGCGGAGTCAGGTAAATGTTTTGACAGTCTCACAGATTTTGTCTTTATTGACACACAGGCGTTAAAAACATCTGCATCTGAATGTGTTCCTCATACGGTTCCGTCTATATCACATCAGGTCCTTTCTTGCTTTGCTGCAGAAGAACTTAATTAATTAAACCATATATCTGCATTGAACATGAGCTGAAAAAACCAACATTTTCTTTTAAGGTAGAAGTGATTATTGCAGAATGACGGTGATTAAAAGGTTTTTTAAGGTCGGTGTGTGATCGTGAGTCCACAAGAACAGTTAGTGTTCACACATTTGGAAAATAATTAAGATCCTGTGTTTGTTTTTTAATGTTCTCACAGAATTGCATTAACCTATAAAAGCTTTCTGTTGATGGTTGAATTCAATCTGGTTTATAAATTAACTGTGCAGTCTATGTTGTGGGCAAGTGCTGTGAAGGCATCCACTGTGATAGTTTTTGTGACTAAATGTAGTGTAGGTGGTCTTGTAGATGTAACACAACCAAAATACACAGAGAGATGCTAAGGTAGGATATATTTGTGATCACATGTCAGAGTCTGAAACTGTCCTTAACCCATAAAGACCCAAACCAAAACCATCTACTGATCAAAACTGTTTTTGATTCTCTAAATAATTGGTGTAAAATACAGTTGGTCGTTTTTCATAGGCATCAGATATGACCCATTTGGATGATCAGAGGCTCTGTAGTTACCATGGAAACACCGTCATCTTCTACAACATTAATTCACCAATAAAACCCATGGATTTGCATCAATGACAGTGGATGGAGACACTTGTTTTGTGTTCAGTTATTGATATATTTGCTGAAAAAGTAATTTTATTTTCAGTTTTCTCTGACATAATAACCCTCCACTTTATTCTGTTCTACTCAATCAGCAAATTAAATGTTTGAAAATACTTTATTTTCACTGAAAATGTGCAAAATACTGAGGATAATATAACAATAATTCAACAAATCACTTATGAAAGATTAAATAGAGAGAACATTTAATTTGGGAAGTACTACAATAGTCACACTGGGTCTTTATGTGTTGACTCCCTGAACTAAATTCTGTACATTCTATTCCACTGTATATTTAGTGCTGTGATGAATATTCTTCAACTACAGCAAGGTTTTTTTTTTAACTTTACCCCAATGGCTCCTAAACTTTTTTAGTTTGGGATATATCTATCTGCCGACTGTTGTTTGTTGTGTTCAGTATGTCAATATTATAAATAATCAATAAAAAACAAATGTCAAAAATAAAATGTGGAGCAAAGAATACAACTGTTTAATGAATTTTCACAAAAACATTTTCCAAAATGTGCGAAAATGTGCAGCTCCACATTAACTTTACATAAAAAACAATAATTGCTTATTTACATTTATCAGTTCCTTTTCTTTTTGTTAACTACTAAATACTGCTCAGTCCATGTCTGGTTAAAAACTCTGCATTCCGAATTTATTTTTTTTGGCGTTAGCTGAAAATAGCCGACTGATGCTAACTGATGTGAAAAAATGTTAATGTAACAGGTCCTTCAAAATAAAGGCAGTGCGGTTGTATAGTTTACATCTATTATGATGATATATATTTACATTGATTTTTAATTTGTTTATTTCTATAAGATGCAAGAAATATTTTCATTTTTATTAAATATAAAACTTAAAAGTACATTTAGAATGCAGCAAAAACATTTTATTAAAAGAAAGCCCAGGTTTACTCAGCATCCATAACTCTTTTTCTTTCTGTGACATTCATTGGATACAATGTCAAAGACCAAAATAAGTTATAAAAATACGGTTGTCAAAAACACAGATGACCAAGAAATAGGGTGCTGCCTTCACTGCATTGTTGTCAGTAGGAAAAAAACCCACTTCTGCACAGAATCTCATGAGATTTCTTAAGTGTGCCTGAGAAATAAGCCTGTTTATCTGTCAGCAATGACAAGATAATGAATACTTCTTTGTCCACTTCTTATCTGCTGTGTAATGATCCATATCATGTTTGATAACAGGCAGAGAAAAACACCAACAACTGAATCACAGGCTAACCATATTGCGCACAAACTGTCAATTATATGTTGTGTGTGATGGCACAATTAGGAATGCTTTCTCTTGGCTTAAAGTGCAGTGAAAAGTTTCTTTATTTTTACTTTGATGCCCTACTTCCTCTCAATGTAGCGGACTGTACAATAATTCAGAAGCACAGATGTTCCTGGTTAGACAATTTTGTCTTCCCGCAGACAATTCCGAACTAGTTTTGTAAGCAGGAAAAACACTTATTTCCCCTTCTTTTTAAATTATTGCTAACAATAAACCTCAGCTCTTTTGTGCAATATTTATTTTCTTGTCCTACATTACTAATCTCCCCTTTGCATTTGCAACCTCACCACAGCCAAAAGATAACATTCTTCATTGAGTATTCAAAGCTCAGCAATGCCATGTGTTTCCAGTGTGTGTCAAGATAATTTTAATTTGATGACATTTGCTGCTGTTGCGAGCATCTGCTGTAGTCAGAAAACAAATGTTCTTGTTTTTTTTTTCCTTTTTTTAAATATGAGACATGCTGCATTTTGTTCCCGCAGGACTACAATGACGAGATCAGACAGGAGCAACTGAGGGAGCTCTCCCTGTTGAATGGTTCTGATGAATCTAGCAGGAGGAGCACACAAGGAAGGAGCGTACGACCGGCAACCACAGTATCTACAAGGTAAAAGACTAATTAGAATTGAATAATGAAAAGAGCTTTAAAAGAAGATTAATATTTGTTTGTATAATTACAACAAATAAGGATCTCTAGGGTAAGAAATGTTGAAGATTCCTATTGTTACTGAATGGTTCTTGAGGGAAAATATGGTAATTTCTCCTATATTAAGCCAAGAATTGCATTAGAACCTTCATGACTATGTTATCATGTTCCCAGATATTTAAGGTGATGCATGTTATATGATGTCAGATGTCCATATTTAGCGTTTTACATGTGAGTTAAAACCTCAGGCTTCTCTCAACACAAGGTTTTTTGATAAACATCAGCTCATTTCACGTGTCACCAGATACAATTTAACACACTAACAAAAATAATAATAACAATAAAGACCATTATGTTAATCATAATGGCCCTCAGGAAGTGATATAACCTCCTAAGACCCAGAAAAGTAAATTTATTTATTTTTTTATCAAATAACTGTCTTGATTGGAAAGAGCATGAGGCAACAGTTTCTGTTTTTTATTTTTTGTTTATTTGTTTTTATGTTTTTAATGCAAACTATTGTCTCCTACAGGGGAAAAAAATTCATTGCTGGGTCTCAGGAGGATATTCAGTCAAGACATACTCATGTAAAATTTCTATTCCAAACAAAGAACAAATAGAGGAATCAGCCTTCTGCTAAGTTTCAGGAGCTGCTGGAAGAATGTGGTGATTGCTCGCTGTGTGCTGTTGCTAGGCGAACAATGTGAAAACCAGCCAATCAGTGACTTTTTAAGGAACAGACAAAGCCAAAAATGTAATAACCTGAGGTTATGTAACGGGTAATAAATTAGATGTAAAAGTAATATTAAATATCCTTTGATTTAAAACAATTATTATTAAAATATCAACCAGAAGATATTATTTCCTGCTTAAGACTAGAGAAAATTACATGCTCACTTTACTAAACAAATGTGAGGTCGCTTCCTAAAAACATCCCAGACCCTGTAAATGACGTTTAGGTGCAGTTTATCAATGCAGCTCACTTCATACTTACTCCTAGTGCAGGTCTATTAGTGATCCTGTACTATATCTAGTGCACTGGCAATGACTGAGGAGGGATTATTTCATGTATAGGCTGTTGTTTGCTCTGTTTTTGCTCTGGTGCTTGCTGTGGTTGATATACACCCATGCTTACTTCAGATTTCTGTAAGGACCATTCAGCACTGCACTTGTATTATACTGAGAAAACTTCAATAAAAACATCTTTATCAAAAACATATATATTAACTAGATAATTCCCATATAATAGGACTGCAGTAAGACTGTTTTTCTGAACATAAATGAGTAGAAACATCCTCTTACAGCCACGAAAATATGGTAAAAGTTTGTAGTTTATGACTAAAACAATAGGGCCTTGTTTCTATATGGATGACACTCTATTCTAAATTAGAAATATGGTTTAATGCTAACACAAGCACCTACAATGTACTTTATAAGTAATTGGTTTTGCTGCATCACTGTTAATATTTCATGTGGAATTGCTTGTGTCCTGGCTCAGTTGTAGGTATTAGTGTTTCCATTATTTTTTTTTCCATTCATTTAATTCATGGCTGTCTTCTTGATGACTCAGATGTTAGTTATTTTTTCATATATGTAGCTCAAGGGGATCCTAGGATGTAGGTAGGATTAGCACTGATAACCAAGTACAGAGAAAGTCAATATTACAGAGCAAATTGATTGGCTTATCCATGCACGGAGCTGCTCGTGTGAAACACCTGCCTTCTCTGGCCTCCTTTTAAGTTAGTTTTTTCAGCAAATTGTCCATAATCTACCTGAGCTACGGCAGCCCCTCAGGAGTAAGCAGGTACACTTTGCCTTGACAGCCTGGCCTAATTCACGCGGCACATGTACATGAGCTAAATCCAGCCGGTAACATGGGACGCTCCCAATTTAAAGTCACCACCACTTCTCCTACCCAGATTTTCTCCTTATGGCACACCGATAAGCGATTATTGTAAATCTCCATGAAAAATATGCACCAGTAATTCTGCTTTAAATGTCTGTATTTTTGGATCACAATGGACTGCTACCTAGTGAAGGATGAGCCAAAGGGAGGGAAAAAAAAAAAAAGCCATCCTAGCCCACCTACATCATGCTGCTGTTAAAATGTAACTTAGCAGACAATAGAGGGCTTTGTGGAGCTAAATCCACTGTGCAATCCCCGTGGTGTTCGTACTGTACAGTCACGCTGCTGGACAATCGCACTTCGGAAAAAGGAAACAATTCACCCCAAATTCATCATCTCCACCCAAGTCATTTGGGTTTATGGTGTCTTTCAGTTTGTCAGCGCAAAATGATTCTTTGCTGCCTTTTAAAGCTATACCTGTGTTAGAACAGTAAGCCTGCATCCTCGGTGTATTCAGAAGCTTCAGGCAGATGGAGATGTGATTTTGTACAAACACAGACACTGCTCCATCTTGTTATTGAAATAACCACGCTGCGTCCCACAGGCGTGTTTGTAGAGCAGGGAAAGACACAGAGTGACACTTTTAAGCCTTCTGATCATTCTAAGATCTACCTCAGTGCCAGCGGAGGTTACACTTATCAGTTTCACCCAACCATATTGTATGACAACCACCAACTGTGACAGCCTGCGCATAAGCAGCGATAAGAAGGATTTAACAGATTCCTTACTGACATCCCACTATTTCCACGTGTTGTTTTTTTTTTTTTAAATATATGTCACATGATTGGATTTTTTTTTTAGGGTAAATTAACGCTACATGTGTGACTGTGTGTTTTACCAGGGGCCACAGAGGTGCAGGAAGGAGCTCGGCGGCACCCAGGGGGACAGCAGGAGCCGCGCACAGCAAACTTCCCGCAACTGCTTTAACGAGGGACGTACAAGCTCCGAGAGCCAGGGGGGCAGCAGCGAGCACTGGATACAGGCCGCCACTGCTAGCACTCACACATGAATCATACGACGACTACGTGAGTCCAATCCTCTTTGCACTCAGTGAAAAGTATAGCTGATAGTAATTTCAGTTGAACTGTGTGTAAATCACACTTCATTTAATCCCTTTTCATTTGATCTGGATGAGTCGTGCTTAAGACGCTGAGGTACAGCACACAGGGACGTGTAAAAAATTAGAGCAAGTAGGATTATATCTGCATATTTTTATTTCATTAACCTCAATTTTAAAAGCATAACTTTTTTTAATAAATGCGTCTGAATACCTTTTTGCATATCTATAAGAGCGTATTATATACCATCATTTCTGGACTATAGAGAGCACCTGATTATAAGCCTCACCCAGAACATTTTTAAAGGAAAAACCATTTTGTACATACATAAGCCACACCTGTCTATAAGCCGCATGTGCCCACATTGAAACATGAGATGAAACATGAGACATTTCTGCTCTAGCGACCCTGGCGGCCATTAGAGAAAAATGCTTAAATTAGCCGCATCATTGCATTAGTTGCAGGGTTGAAAGCGTGCGACAAAAGTCGCCTCTTATAGTCCGCAAATTACGGTAATTAAGAAAATATTAATGGAGTAACCATCATAGTGAACCTTACAGCACCTTTAAATGCTGCTTTTACCCATAATATCTATAAACACATATTGCCTTGTTTGATTTTTTATTTTCTTTATCTATTTTGGTATGTTTTTCTTTTTTGTTTTTCATTGTATTTATTTATTTAGTTTGGGGATTTGTTGTTTTTTACATCAACTGTTTAAGACGTGTGGAATGAACGTGACTACATGTTCAACCTGTTATTACAGTAAAGCAAAGGTGTTGACAGATAATATGAAGAGCTCTTTTCCAAAACAACTGTTTATTTTATTTTTTTACAATCTGATTTTAAGGTAGAATCAGGAAAATTGAAACTAGGTTAATGTTATCTGCTATTTCCATAACAATTTTTAACATTATAACATAGATTTTAATTGTATTGACAGAGAAAGACAATAAAAACACTTATATATAGCGTTTTAGAAAAGAGGTCTTCATATGTGGAACAGCGTCACCAAACAAAGAAGCTTATGTAACATCAACATCATATGAATTAGATCCACTTTACAATGTGGACACTGGTCCCAGCGTACGGGTCATTTCTCACTCTCAAGGAACAATGGATCCTTCAAGGATTCATTTACATAAAGCCACGTTAGCAGATTTCAGTTAAGAGCGGTTTCAGTGTCCAATATCGTTCCAAAGACTGAGTCCTCCCTTTGTAGAAATGTCAAGGCTTCATGTGTGGATCCTCAGCATCCTCGCTGCTGTTTAAGTACCCACAATCCTCTGCGTGAGTCTTTGCCGCTACTGCTGAATGAAAAAGAGCCAACAACAACTGCAAATAAATCCTCCTAGAAGGATAATAAAGAGCTGATCGCTTTGCCAGTGTGAAATATATTTAAATATAATTATCAGGTGAAATTATTAGGAAAGACGAGGTGTTTAATATTAAGATATTTTAGAGTAATTCATACACAAATGCAGTTCATTGTGATTAGAAATAACTAAATGAATGAACATCATATACAGAGACAGTAATGTAATTAGATGATTTTTAAAAAAATGATTAAAAGCAGGCAGAGTAGTCCTGAATTTACAGTAAACGTATTATTTACATGTAAATCTTACAGTGAAATAAGAATGAAGAGTTAAATTATGAGAAATGAAATGTTTGTCTTGGATTTAAAATACAGACCTATGAGATAAAATAAATAGACTTTGTTTCATGTTGCAGTAGAATACATAAATACAGCTTCACCTTTAGTTTTGCCTATATAAATCGATATTTTAGTTTTCTGTTCAAGTGGGTCAATGTGTGACTAATCCCCTGATTTGTGGGCGGGGTCTTTTCTGCTCTTGTCTGACTGTTCTATTCACGGGTTAATCACAAGGAAGGACAAAAGCAGGAAGTGACTACTAACGAAAAGTCCTTGAGACTGAAAAACTCCCTGTATCCATGTAATGTTGAATCTGAAGAATAAGCTTTGTGACTATTTTTAGACGTTTTATTGAGAAAGTCTTGGACCTCTTCAAACCAAATTACTACTGGTATGAATAGTACTGATACAAAATATGTGTGGGTGAGAGCGTTGCACCTGCGTGTTGTTTATTCATATTCATATTTATTCATTATTTAGTATTCTAATGTTCCATGTATATTCTGATTAAAACCAAGATTTTTGTCCACCGGTGCTCAGCTGTGCACCACATCCATCCTTCTTAAATTCATTCATTCACTGCATTCTTAACTAGAAAAGCACTCAGAGAGCGCAAAAACCTCCACCAAGCACCACAGTTCAGGTCACACATTTAAAGCCACTATATGAGAAAACAGGAATTCCACTGCCATCTGGTGGACATGTGTTAGTACTGCAACAAAGTCAATACTAATAACAATTTTACAATTCCTGGATCCAGACTGTGATCCGGATCACCACCAAAATTTAATCATCTGTTCCTTGTCTCAGTGCGAAAATTTCCTGAAAATCTGTTTTGAGTTATCTTGCTAAATAACAAACAAACCCTGGCAAAAACTTAACCTCCTTGTCAGAGGTAAAAAGTAGTTCCAGGCATAACAAACCCCGCCCCTCACATGTATTATTGCTTATTTTGGCATCGATCCAGCTGATGTCATCATGTTTATACGTGTGGTGATGTCAGCATATCAGCTGCCTCTTTATTTGTGCCAAGTTTTAAGTCAATTGAAATAATTGAAAAAATTGAAAAAAATATTTTAAAAATTCCTAAAAAAAACAAAAAAAAAAAAACCCAACTTTGACCTACTTTTCCCTAAAATGTAATTACAACTATTCTGGGTGGGTAGGTAGGTAGGTAGGTAGGTAGGTAGGTAGGTAGGTAGGTAGGTAGGTAGATAGATAGACAGATAGATAGATAGACAGATAGATAGATAGATAGATAGATAGATAGATAGATAGATAGATAGAT
>JAPSES010000097.1:11510051-11523954 GCA_029822895.1 Maxillicosta whitleyi | reverse complement strand
CCCGCCCCCCCCCCTAGAAAATTCATAAAATATTTTAACTATTGGAAGAACATCTATTCAGGGTCACTGGTAGTCTATAATCACAATTTAGTGTGAATTCAACCGATAATTTTGCTGCTACAGACATTTGAAGTTTTGTCCATTATAAGCAAATGGGAAAAAAAAATATTAAAGAAATTCATTAAAAATTTGAACTTTGACCTACTTTTCTCAAAATGTAACCACATCTATTGTAGGTCACTCTCAATCTATAAACCCAATTTGGTATGAATTCAACCAATAGTTTTGCAGTTAGTTATTATCAAACAAACCGAACCAAAACCTTACCCCCTGCGTCCCCTTTGAGGGGGCGGGGTAAAAAAAAAAAATCAGCACTTTTGTGGTTGAATTACTGCTCAAAGCTCCTACCAGTCTGCAGAAACATAGCACGCATTAACAGAGTGACATCTTAAAATAAACACGTGCAACCTGATAAACCCCCATTAAAGGCAACAGATGGAAACCATATCTTTTGTAGAAACTGAGATCTGATGAAACCCACCCCTCTACTAGTCAAAAACATCATGTTCAGAAATCTAAATTAGCCCTGAAGTGTGAAATGAAACTCTGACGGCATCATAGTGACACAACAGACTAAAATAACAACCTACATTATGTGATTTTAAATACTGTATGCTAAGATGTGAGATCGTGTTGTGTAAAAGATTTGTTTGGTTTGGAAGCAATCAGCATTGTACAGTGTGTAATTTAAAATGCGTGCTTTGTTCTGTGTGTAATCTGTATTTGTACATAAAGCATTTAATAAAAACAACATAAACCGCAATACCCTGTGTAAGATTTTCTAAATAGGTGGCTATGAAGCTATAAATTGTTTTTTTGTTTATTTCTTCTTTTTCTTTTTTTTTTTTTTGTGTCATTTTAACCGTCTTCTGTCTTTAAAAAACTTTCAGCAGCTAAATTATTTATAAACTCAACATGTCCCTAATTAATCGTTTTGTTAAATTAAATCGTTTGGTAAATAAATTCTCCTACTGCTTAATTGTTCTTGAATCACTGATAACTTTCTTATTTAGAAACTAATAAATTTCTTTTCTAAATCCTTTCTCTGAAGCTTTATATCATTAAACAGACTCTGATTGACTCTGAGAATGTTATGGAGTTAAAAGAGGTAAGAAGTCCTCATATATTATCATAATAATGCCTTAAACATGCTCAGCGGTTGACGCCGTCTTCTACGGAGCATAATGAGTTATGTAGATATTGTTTCTGAGTGAAATAACAAGGTGCGGTATATTTTATCTGCCACTCTACAATGTTTCTGCTCATTTCTTTTTGTATTTCTGTTATTCCGTCTCAGAACACTGTAATGCTGTAACTGTAATGCACTGTAATTTTCCGTGATTTAAACCTCAAACTTGAAGTCCATTTAGCAATCTGAATTTTCTTCTGTGATTAGTACACCCGAAGCCTGGCGCTCATTAAGAGTGTAGATCACGGGACTGAAAGGAAGACTAAACACTAAGCAGGTAACGCTAACATATAACAATAACAGTATAATAATCCAATGCTAACATCCACTTAAAAAAAGTAAACCTGCCCTTTTTAACCCCTAATAAATACACTGACGAATTAAAATCCCTCAGTTATTCTAATTAGATTCACACCATCCAGCTAAACTGTGATAAATAATAATAACTTTTAATAAAAGACACTAAAATAAAAGTTCGGTCAAACTAAACTTCACAAAAGTGACATAAATAAAACACGTCTTTATAAATTTCATAACCCTAAGAATTGGTTTACTTTTTTACACAGTGTTAAAATGTACTGTATGTGTCCAGTTACTATATTGTACATTATGATATTGCATGGTTTAGATGTTACAGATGCTGCAAAGATCAACATATTCCTCATTGTATTGTGTTTTTTTTTTTTTTTTTTTTTTTGCAGCTGTAGGAGAACATAACGGGGTGAACCGGACTTTGAAGAGACAGACATATGAACAAGTGAGTGGGCCGTGAAAATCCTGATGTTGTTGGTTTTATTTTTTTATTTTTTTTACTGTTGTCATTGTTGAATTATGTGATCCTTCATGCTTTAACAGCCTGGACACGCATACGAATAAAGATCAATGAGTTCAGTCAGGGATGCAGTCTTACTTTGTTTCATCACTGAGGAGTCACAAAACTTTAAACTGCATTTAAACTCCATTACAGAACTGAAAACTAACTGAAAAGACCCCTTTAAACCCATGTTAATACATTTGATCACAGATTTGTAATGTATTCATTTTGAACTGTTTGATGCTTATTGGATGTTTTATAACTAGTTCATTTTAATGTTAACCTAGAATGTTTTTTTTTTTTTTTTTACAGATTTGGAATCAGCGCATCTGATTGAGGTAAATCCATATATTTTACATCTAAAATATTGTTTTAAATCTTCATTTTTAACCATTTCTTGCTTATTGTGTGCTTCATAACTGGTTTATTGGATGTAAGATGACATGGAGTGTTGTTATTATTTTTATTATTATTATCATTATTTTTATTATCAGACAAAGGGTATTGTTATGGCGGTTTGTTTGTTTGTTAACACTTAAGCAGCAAAACTATTGATTGAATTCATACCAAATTGGGTTTATAGATTGCCAGTGACCCAGATTAGATGTGATTACAGGTCAAAGTTTAAATTTTTTTATAAATTTTTAATCCGTTTTCTTTCCCCATTTACTTATAATGGTCGTAATGTGTCTATGCTGATGAATAGACATGATGAAATCAGCTGGGTTGAGGCCCAAATAAGCTACAATAAGTGCAAGTGGCAGGTTTTTTTAATGCCTAGCACCACTTATTATTAGCAGTAGTAGTAGCAACAGTAATATTGCAACTGTGTAGCTCAGTGATTAACGCCACTGACTTTGGTGTGGAAAGTAGCGGGTTCAAGGCACAGGTGCTCCCTTGGGAAAGGTTCTTTGCGCTTTACATCCCAATAGCCACAAGGGGGCATTGTGCCGGTCCCAAGCCTGGTTGTGTCAGGAAGGGCATCCGATGCAAAAATCTCTGCCAAACAAACATGCAAAGGTGATTCGCTGTGGCGACCCCGAAAGGGAAAAAGCCGAAAGGAATCAGTAGCAGCAGTAATAATAATAGTAAGTAACTTTAATTTATATAGCACATTTAAAACAGTTAGGACTGGCCAAAGCGCTGTACAGTGTCACACTAAAAGGCTAGAATTAAAAGTAAATAAAATAGGAAAAAAAACAAATAAATAAAAGCAATACATTTTCAATCAGCAAATATAAAATACATAAAATACAAAAGCCATTCCAACAGACTGGTGCAATAAAAGACAAGATAAAGGGTAGGGATAAAAAGAGATGATTTAAGAGGTAAAGGCTAATGTGTACAGATGTGTTTTTAGTCTGGATTTAAAAGTGCTGATTGTGGGAGCAGATCTAATAAAATCTAATAAAGTAAAATCATCAATGCATTTCTGGCATTTCTATTACATAATATGCTCTGCTTTCAAAGAAAAGTCTTGATTCACCCTTTAATTGTGCTGAACAGTGTTAAAAATATGAATGATATGGTAATAATAATAATAATAATAATAATAATAATAATAAATCCGCAGCTGGAGAAAAAAAACTCTGATCTTGACTAAATCAGGCATAATTTAGACTAATTCAACGTCTAAATTCAGAATTTCTCCAGCATGTCATGAATCTGAGTTATGTGCAGCTAAACCTCGGTAACAGAGGCCATCACGTCACTGTTGTCCTTGACTCTTGCCCTTGTACTTATGATTTATGAAAGAACCCCACCTTTGGAAGCACTTCTCTTTGGCCATCATGCACCCTCAGTACCTGGTTTCCTTTTCAGAGATATTTTAGTAAAAATCATTCACTATGTTCCGTCACTAAGTTCACCTAAATACCAGGTTGGAAAAAAATCAAACCAGCTGAATAATGTCGTTTCAGATGCTTTTAGCACGTCTTCAACTGCGTGATCATAATTTGGGGGCTCTATATTTTGCACAAATCAGTCCAAAGTGATAATTCTAAAGAACTAAGCTTGTTATTAAATATGGAATCGCCAGTAAATTCCAATCTCAGGTCCAAAAAGGAATATTCAGCTTTTGCATATGTTTGGACTGCACCAAATGTTTCCATCAGGTTTTAAACTTTTGACGTATGCACAACTCAAAATGTTGATATGCTGCAGGAATATTGACAGATTTGGAATCAGCGCGCCTTTTACATAAATCTGTGTATTATTTTTGTGGTTCTACCAACTTTATGCTTTTCACTAAATCAAAAAATATCACTTATAATTATGCTCTTATATCCACTAGTAATGGTACAACTATTGAAAGTTGTTTTTTTGGGGGGTTTTTATATAAATAACTTGAATAAAATTACTTGTGTCTAATATGGTAACTAACCTCAGACAAAAAAATAGGCTTTTTTTTTTTTTTTTACAGAAACAAATCATCCTTTCCTCTTCATTACAGGAAGAAATTTATTGAGGTAATATTTATGTCAGTTTTACTCTACATCCACTTGACACTGTTTATCATTCAGTCCTGAACTTTATTACTTATACTTTATTATTACTATACTTACACTTTTACTTTTTGGTCATTTTTATATGTTTATTGCATGTTACAAATGTTTTGTATTTTGTCATGACTATATTGGAAATGAGGTTGCTTCCTTAATATGTCTTTGAGTCTAAATAAAGGCTATAATACTACCCCTACTACTACTACTACTACTACTACTAATAATAATAATAATAATAATAATAATTTTAGTGGTAGCTTTGTCATTGTTGACCAATTTTGGCAGCAGTGATCTTTTTTTTTTAACACTTAAAGGGACATATTGTGTTAAATATGACTTTTAACATGACCAGACATTCTAAAAGTCATGTTAAAATATCAAAAATCATTACAGTTCTTTTGAAATAAATAGTAATTGAAACAGGCGGATTGGAACATTATTATTGTTATACATTTGTGATGTCACATTTCAGGGGTCGTTGCTCTCAGTTTGCTCTCCTCAGCTCAGGGAACCACTCAACCATGCAGGTATACATTTATCTATTTCTCTACAGCTGTTGCTAGTATCATTTTTTCCCCCATCTCTGCTTTAGTTGCCATTCAACTGCTGTTTCGAGTTGAAATTTATATATTTATAGTTAATGGGATCGAGTGAGACTTAACTTTTCTCTTGTGTTAAGTTTCAGCACTGATCCATTTTAGGTTTTAAAATAATAAATGAACCATATAAAATATGTTTATTCCGTCAAGGCTTTTTGACTTTGTCAGGAACCTCTATTTCAACAATATAATACAGAAATATTTTTTTAATTAAATTATGAAATGCTCTGGTTGAAATTATGGCCGTTGTGTTATGAGGGTTGGTTTCAAGCCAGTTTCCAAAAATAAGATAAAAAATCAATAATTAGATCCAAAACTGAAATCCTACGTGTTCTGTCAGCCAACACTGACAGACAGCTCCTTGTGTGAACTTTTGGGGATTCTCATTTTGCCCAGTATACCTGCACAAAAACAAAACAAGCAAAGACGAGCATGTCCACACATATGAGGTGATGATATGGGCAGAAATATGTGCCATCAGAACCTGAATTTGAGGAATTTATAATTGAATTTTAATAGCTAAACTTGAATAATTGCATTGGAAAAATACACAGTTTGAAATTGTATCCATTAATCTGAATTATTCCATTGAATAACCGAGTATCTGTGCTCGATTGCTCTTCCTCCATCCTTAAACTACCCGGATGTGTGTCACAGTAAATTTTAATTCGCATTTTGTGAACATTTTGTGAGCGTTTTGTGTATTTGAATTTTGTGAACTGAATGTGAATCGAGCCAATTTCAAAATATACTGTTCAGATTCAGTTTTTCAATGCAAGAATTCAGTTCAATGAATACAATTTCAAACTGTGTGATTCTAATTCAGTTTTTCCAATGCAATTATTCAAGTTCAGCTTTTCAAATTCAATTATAAATTCCTCAAATTCAAGTTCTGATGGCACATATTTCAGCCCATATGATGACTGCAGAGTGCACATCGAGGGGTATATTTTACTTTTATCCAAAGCAACTTACAATAGAGGACATAAACATAGCATAGCATATAGCATAGTATACTGACAAAAAAATACACCCAGAGGCTCACACCAAAAATATTCAAACCAATATTTTCATGGATTAGGAAGCTTAACACGGTAACCAAGAGATGAGAAATAAAATTGGATAATAGATCATTGTTTGTAATGTATTTTACAGTTAATTTAACGCATGGGTCAAAACCAACATGTTCATAAAAGTGGTGGTAACCGTAAACTAAAACAAGAGGAAGGGTAAATTAAGTAGAAAAAAAAAAAACACATCTTTTAAAACACTCATTAGATATTTTGGTTGTCAGAACACAACTAAAATAACAAAAAAATGGTAATTACAAGTAGAAATAGATCTGAATATATTACAAGGTCTGTGAATTTCTGTCTCTTATCCACTGTAAATGGTTACAGATGAAATAGTATTCAGATCACACATTAAAATTGGCCTAAAACACTGTTTAACCATGTTTAAACACAAGCCACGCAAAAAAATAAATGAACCAATATTCACGCTTATATTTAAATGTGGATTTATCTGGACTAAAATGAAAAATAATGAGTATAACACAACACTGTTTTATTCAAAATCAGATGTTTTGTTAAAACAGGTCTGCTGCTGATTATTCCCATCTACATACAACTCGTCTATTTACTTACAATGAATGACTTTGCATTCATTGACTGTGTTTTCTTTCTCGCCAAATCATACTTTACAGGACATTATCCATCCCTGTTTGGTGCTTCAGAGAAATTAATTCCTTGTGGCTCATTTTGTACTACATCGTGAAAGAATTGAAATGCAATTTCCATCTCGCTGCACATTTTCATGAACTCTCCATTAAAGCTAATTTACATCAACTACAAGTGTTAAAGTCTGCAGTTCTTTGACAGCTCATTAAAGACACAATAAAGCCTAAACATGCAATTAAAATAATGAAGACAGAAGAAATAGCAGGAAACAAAATCGTACTAAAACTTCATTGTAATTAGAAATAATTAATCATCTGAGTGGAGTATTCATGTTTCTGATGGAGGAAATCCTAAGGCAAATGTTGAAACTGCAGAAATGAAGAAAGTGGAATCAAAAATAATAATCACTTAACTCACACGTTACTGGTGAATACCTCCTGCTGCCAATTGTTTATCTCGATACCTTCTGTTATTTATCAGTGTGTGTTTTTCATTCCAGTGTTTTAATGACAGTATTAAAGACACACTCATTTCCTACATTCACACACACACACACACACACACACACACACCCTGAAATATTCCATAACTAAGAAAAAAAACAATCAGCCACTAACAAAAAACTTGCAGAAATCACCAGCAGAAAGTAGTTAACCTCTCGACTGTGTTACCGCATATTTATTCAGAACATTGACTGCATGGGAATAAAAAGAGATCTTCACCAAAAAGTAGAAAACATCATTTTAATTTTTAAAGAAGTTCAAAAAGAACATTCAGTTCCCAATAAAAAAACAGTACAATCGCACAGTAGAGTGAATAACAGAAAGAAAAGTAATTAAAACTGAATGAGGAAAATATATTATTTAGGTTGAGAAGCTGAACTAAATATCTGTCTTTCTGTGGGTCTTTTTTTTTTCTCTGTTGGTGGCAGTGACATATGTTTTTTTTTTTTTTTTAATAATAATTTGGACTAAAATGGGCTTTAGTGTCATCGTCAAGCCGAAATTCCAGATAGATAAACAGACAGATATGTTATCGTATTTAAAGAAATGCCGGTTTATAGTCACTTATTTATCACAGCCATAAAAACCAAAGCAAAACAAACATACTCATAAAAACAATGGTAGTAAAAGAGACAGAATATCAAGAAATAGGAAAGTTTAACGCCAGCATATATGGATTCATGATGATTTATTGCCGTGACCCTGACAATAACAGTGGTTTGAGGGAAGTTTTTGGCTGTACTGCAATAAAATGTTTACTGTATATAGTGATTTATTATCAAATCACTTTACCGTGCTGCGCAAGTTTTGTATTGTGTTTCAGCATTTTTTATTTTGTTGTTTAACAAATTGTACTTGCTTCTTTTTAGAGCTAAATTCACAGGAACATGCACCTGCGGGCTGAAGATTGTACTCATCGGGCGTGTCATCAGGTCCACTGTCAGTCAGAAAAGCAGGAAAAACTGCTTGGTACGTGTCTTATGTTGCTGCGAATGAGCTCACCTTAATTAAAATGTAACAGATTTTTTTTTTGAGTGTGAAAAAAGATCAGCTGTTGTATAATAAAAACAGACCACATTGCTGCCTGTTTTTCAAGGCTGTTCTCTTCTGTCTCTATTAAAGCTCTAAGGATAACGCTGTAAATTAGAAATATTGCCTCTGAATTCAGTCCTTGGAAAGCGTGAATGTAACTCCTTTTTCATTTCGATGGTTTTACCCCCATTACGTTTGGTTTGTGTCTTGGTTCACAAAACTAACACTTGTGTTTATCTGCACCCATGAGTTGGAAGTGATCGGCTTTTCTGGAAACTCTGTGCCAGTGATGTTCATGCAGCGTTTGCCAAAAGCACTCTCAGATCCATTTTCATATCCAGCCTGCCGCCAGCCTAAAACTGGCCAAGAGCTGAATCCTAAAGCCTGCTATGGATGTTGATGCATTTCTTAAATGAATACCACTGATACTAACCCTCTCACATTCAGATTACAAAAAAATATCATTACTTATACCACGCTATGTTTTTTTTTTTTCTCTTGTGTTGCACACAGACTCAAAATCCCAGGGTGTAACCTGTTTAAAGAGCTGCCCTTGCATAACGCTGCCATTAGTCAACACATGGATCTACTGTGATTCATTTCCATTACGCAGTTCTGGGTTGCAGCCTTGAGTCTACAAAAAAAAAATGAGAAAAAAGGGAATAAAAAAACCTGGCAGGTGTTTCTTTGTAAGCTTGCCAAGATTGTCACCATTGGCAACATTGTTTATGCAGTCATCACGCTGTTAGCAGACTGTGCATTAGTGTATTTAGTCAAATCTCTTAGCTTATGCATCTGTTTTGTTTTTTTTTTTGACCAAAATGAACATGCATATTGCTCATATGAACCCGTTTTATTGCACACACAGATGAATCCGGATTTGGACAGAAAGACAGCGAAATAACAACGGCGAAACAAACTGACAAATAGGTAAGGATTGTGGAGGTTGTGTCTTCCACTCTGCAGTTCATCTTTATTCATTCACAATTACTTTAGTTGGTATTTAAAAAGAAAATTGTGGTCTTTTACAGCTGGGGCTCGTTGTTTTGATGCGTAATAATACCTGGGAGCTTTGCCAGAACAGATTTATCTGCAATCGAGTGGGGTCATGCAAACACAAGGTTCAGCGGGGTCTTTTACTTTGTTTTTGGAACTCTAAATATCTCATATTAATTTTAGTTGTTCTTGCCGGCTCAGATTTTCACACCCCAATTTAAACAAAGCACATCTAACTCAACTCCTGAGCAATGTTACTCACTGAAATAACAGCTTTTAATACTAAAGACTCTTATGCTATTTCCTTGACCTTAGAGGATTCTGGAAGTTGTTTTCGACGACGCTTTCCTCCAGCATTTTTGCAAAACGAACAGATAATAGATATACAGATAACAGTGGGCAGCTCTGTATAAGAAACAGCATTTTCTTTAAGTAGTGTATTAAATCTTATTTGAGCAATATTGTTGCTTCCTGAATAATAGTGTGTCTTGCCAGAGCAAGAAACAGGAAAAATGCATAAATATGTATGACTAAAAAAAAAAAATAGAGGTTGCACAGGGAGAGTTGGTATCAACACATTCTGCAGAGATGTAATGATGCCATCTGCTTCTGGGTTCAGATTGGCTGACAGAGAGTATGGCATCCTCATATATGCAGAGCTCAAATCAGTCAAGGGATGTGTCAACAAATAAATGATAGCTGCACACACACACACACACACACACTTTCTGCCAAACCTCATTCTTAATGCCTTATTGTATCCAATAATTGCACCTAACAAGACAATAAAAGCTTATCTGAAAAGGTTGAGGTTAGACTGAGGAGGTCCTTGATTCCATCTCCATCTCAAGGGCGAGCTGATTGTCTCTGGCTAGAAGCTGCGTCTCCATACAAAACATCCCCCTGGATATCAGACGTGTGTTGACAGATTGTAACTGGGGGATTCATAAAGAGACAGCCAGTGGATCGAGGGGGAATTATCGCACTGTGTTTGATGCAGCCAAAATGTCAAGCTCAGGGCTTAAAGGCTCTCTGCATATTCAACTCCTTTTGCATCAAGGACATAAGTGTCATTTGTCATACACCCACTGAATCAATTCACACAGATGTGAACAGACTTGTCACATGAATACTTTTACATACAGATTTTATGGTTGCTGTGTTTTGACAGTCAGTGTAAAGTGAGCTTGTCTCTTTTTCTGTGTTTCAGGTTTTTTTTTTTTTTTTATTAGGATGAAGAAAGGAGGCAAACCAAAGACATTTAATTCCTGATACAATAAACAATGTTGAACTAAACACATTGTGATGCTGTTTTTATGATGTGTATTCTCATGTCAATTAAAATCTTCAGTAATTCATCCAGCTCCTTTTCTTTTATCCCATATGTGCGTATCTTCACTTTTTTTCAGCTCTACCATAAAAATATTGTATGTTTTTGGTGAGCACTGTGGGCTCAGGTGAAGGCACACAATATATAAAAAATACATTAGGAAATTCCAACAGCATTGCACCTTATTTTAGCCGTGCTGAGAGGTGTTGTCATCTGGCGGCTGCTGTCATTACCAGCCCGAGTGCACCCTGTGTCTGTTCCCAGCTCACTAATAAATGGTTCACTTAGTGCTGCCAACATGAACATGTTAGTTCATTAAGCAAGTTGAGACCACTGCTGGCGTTCTGGCCAAATGTCACAGCTATTTTACGAGCCCAGGCCGTCACTGCTGCCGGAATATACTTCACCAGCCAGTCACAGCTCACACCTCCTGTCATCGTCTGTCATAACGAATGGTGCCATCTGAGGCCCTACATATGGTACACAGTGATTAACACTTGAGATTAATAGAAGCGATGGAGATGTCCCACTGTTCAGAAATGGTCACGAATGTCTTTTTTCTGAATTTGTTTGTTCATATTTGATTTACCAAAACAATAAATTGAAAGCCCTCACATCTCAGTTCCTCTTCTCATCTTGCACAATTTGAACAGCTTGCGAGGCTAACTAGATCTGATTCAGGAGATCATTCATTTGGTATCTTTTTGGCTACGAAGCAGTGTCGTGAATTTGCTCATTTGTGTCGTGCACTAATTTTTTTTCTAAACATCCATCTCTGATCCTTGGCATTTGTTTAATTCCTTTGCTCCGTCCTGCTCTACACAGCCTGTCAGACAGTATGGCATTTATCTTCCTCAATATCAGTTGATCTAAATATTGGAAACACAAAGACACCAAAGTGGGTCAGGATCTAGGCGAGTATCCAGAAATGTTCAATGATGCAAAACAGTGCTTGGTAATAACTAACACACAGCGTTTCCTCCAGCTAGGGACGGGTACCTGAGCAAACTCAGCTCTGTTTAGACAGCTGCTTGATGAGCCAGAATAGAAAATGAGGGCTTATAATCACCCGAGTCCAAAAGGGCCTCTCCACCAGCATAGCACTTGTGATAAAATGGTGTGCAGAGTCAGAGCCCTTGACGTGTTTTTGATGGTTTTCATGTTTTTTTCCCTTGCGACAGCAGACTGGGATCTAAGCCAGGTGACAGAAGGAGAGGACGTATACCATGAGCAGCAAAATTTAGAAAGTTGTGTACTTCTGTAGAACAACTAACTCTATCTGATCTTAGCTCCTTTGTACACAAACGCCTGTCCTCCAGCTCATTAGAGCTATTTTTGGAGAAATGATGAATTTTGACATGTTGTGTTGCCTTGTGCGTGCAGATAAGCAAAGCAGCAAGTGAATCAGGCTAACTAGGCTACCGACTAATGAAGTCATTTTCTGCACAAAATATCTACATAAACAGAGTGCTGATTTGTTGCTCAGTATCGGCCTTTATTTGTTTTTCACATTTTTCGAGCATTGTAGGAAATGATTAAAACAAAGTTTCTTTCCTTTAAACGTACGCAAGGGCTATGTGATGCGTTTAAAACCACTAAAATCACAAATCGAATCCATTACCCCAAAGATTTTCAAGTATTTAGGTTCAAGGTGCAAGCTTTTTTTTTTTTTTTTTTTTTTTTAAAGAAAACTAACCGTCTCTCTCTTGTAATGTCTTTAAAAGAAAGGTGGAGTTTGGGTCTCTTCCCACTCAGAGAGTTTTCATGCATAATGCAGACAGAGGCTGCTACATTACATCTCCATATTCAGATTACAAATAGCTATTTATGAATAAACATAATATTTCCTTGGCAACTGGGCTACGGCAGACCACAAAAGGCAGAAAATACACAGGCTAATGTGGATATGTGTCTGTTTACAGGCTAATGAAGGGAGATGATGCATAGCTCATGAATGTATTCCAGCAAACCTCAATGGGATAAAATATGTACATGTAAAAAAAATAAAAAAATAAATCATAAATGGTGGAAGAAATATGGTCCGAAATGCAGGTCGGTATTGTACAGGTATGGTTCTGCCTTTATTTGACTCACCCGGCAGATGCTAAAGGTAAAAATGACTGACATTGAGCTCTGACATTACATACGCTCTTTCTTATCCACTTGTTATAGCCGCAGTATAAGGCACATTGATTTTCTTTCAAGCTGCCACACAATGTAAGTGATATTGGAGTTATTATTTCAGGTGAGCTGGTCCAATCATGGAAATCCAGAAGTCCAATCAGCTTACAAACTACATTTCAGATTGATGTAGAAGATGAAGGCACCCCAGGTATCTGTGGCTGATTTCAGCTCTTTTCTGCTGCAGATACTCATGAGGTTTACAGTTCAAGATGCCATGTCTGATAAATGCCTCCGACAGACTCCACTGTGATGTAGCTGTCAAGATTCAGAGACACGGACGTCCCCCGATGAAACCTTTTTGTTTTGCCAAGATTATATTTCCTTTCACAGCTGAGGAAATAATACACAGTTGTTAGATTCGATCTGGATGACAAAAACGTCCACAGCGACTATTGCTCAGAAGGAAAGGTGCTCCATCTAGTCTTTATAAAAACAGCTAGCTAGTGATTCAGCCCTTGATTGTTAGTCATGGTGAGGTTTGAGTGTTTTTTTTCCCCCACTGAGTACTTTAATAAAGAGCGTATGACACCAGTCTGCACTTTCCATGAGGATTTCTGTGCAACCAAACAAGTCAAATTAGTTAAAGAGGCATATCTCTGGAAAGAAGCAATGTTTTCATCCTGATTGACACTCAACAGTTAATGGGCACTTTACAGTATATGGGCATGAACATAATAAGGAACACAACTGTGCAGCATGCAGAGCAGCAGCGTAATAGCCTAATAATCATTGATTACTTCAGCTATTTTTTGGTGTTCAGTGTCAGTTCTGCAGCATCCATTATTTACTTGTAATAAGAAGATGCATATGTGGCACATGTAGGTTTTCCATTCATGGCGCCATGAGTTACTTTAGAAATAATGAGTTGAATGATGCTATAACACAGCGTTTCAGACGCATTTCAGACACAAGTTAATATTCATTAAGTGCTGTTTTGTCTCCTTGATAACATACTTTAAATAAGTCAATTATACCTCGTTTCAGTGGTTGATTGAATGTTCTGTAGATTTTTC
>JAPSES010000097.1:11461716-11480624 GCA_029822895.1 Maxillicosta whitleyi | reverse complement strand
AAAATCTACCAATTACAAAATTATATTTCCAGGTTGTGGGGTTGCATCTCTTTAAAGAGCAAAATACTAGTACATCATCACATGAAGGGTTTATAATCATTCAACATAAATACTTTTCTTTTAAGGTTTTTGAAAGTTGTTTATTTTTACCTGCTGTAATTGAATATTTTACTCAGACATGGAGACAATATTGGCAAAAAAAAATTTATATATGTTTTCTTTGCAAAAATTTGAAATTTCATGTCAGAGTCATGACATCTAAGTACTCTGAAAATCTGGGGGGGAAAAAAAAATCCTAAAAAAATGACAACAGAGAGACAGTGGTTTTAGGGCATTATCACCATTCTCAATGTGTAATTTTCAGGTGTAGGAGGTTGAGAATTCCTTTAAAAAGTTAACATCTAGCTGTGTGAAAAAAATACTGCATCTCCAAACTCAAAGAGGTGGTGGAAAAATCTGAGCTAAAATAGACTATATAATAAACTTAAATTCATGAAGACAAGAGAAAACCAACCAAAGAAGACTGCAGTGCTCCTAGGCAGAATGATTTTACATCAAGCAAGAAAAAAAAAAAGTTTATAATGAGGTTCAAAGGGTTTCGCGTTAACATTCCATATCATAAAACATGACAATCCACGCATTCTTATTCCATATGTTTCGGAGACGTCGATACTTAAGATTCATAGCGGCCTTCCGCTTTGGAGGCAAAGAAGACCAACTCACTTTGTAGAAGTCCTGATCCTCCACAGTGATTCCGCTGACAGCATAACTGGATTTGACGAGTTTATCCTTCAGAGCATTCTTTTCCTCGACACTAATCTGAAAAGTTATTGATGAGGATGAGAAATTTCAGTGAAGAGCTACAGAAGTTTGGCAGTGTTTCGCCAAACATCATTTATCAAATAAATGCAATGTTTTCAACCGGCATGACACATTATGGGTGGATGAATAATTAAACAGTTTCATTCCTGCTTTAGGTATACATCTCCATTACATGAAAAGATAGGTCTAAAGACACAACACGAGGTAAAACAGAAACTCAATATGTGTGCAGTACAGTTATTGATTCGCGTGTCAGAATTAGTGTTCATCTAAAATATTACTACATGAATCTTCTTCAACATTTAAAGCTCCAAGTCACATTTTTGGATGAAATTACACATTATACTGGACTCTGCTGCTGTTGAACAGCGCCATCTAGTGACAGAAATGGAAACTTGAATCCCTCTTGCACTAAAATAGAAGACATCTTGTGATCTACACCAGTGTTTCCCAACCTTTTTTATATTTGACATATTTGACATTAGAAAAATCCCAAACAAAAACGCCACAAAAAGTCTATTTATTGAAATATTATGCAAATCTAGTCTCACTTTAGTGTGAAATATGGGCCTGGTTGGGGGGGGTACATCACTACTGAGGGGGCTTTATCAACAGAACACACCACATCAAGGCCAGTTCACTTTTATTTTTATTTTTGCAAAAGGAAGCAGGAGACTGTGTGAAATTCAGATATGAAAGACTATGTGTCTGACAAAAAAAGAAAACTAAATGAACTGAGAAGCAGCAGACTGTTGTTCTACAGTGGATCATTGGTATGTGCAGTCGTATAAATCTATATCACACTGCTGTCTTACAGAACCAATCAGGTAAAATTGGATAATATTCCACGGCACACCTGATGACTTCTCACGGCACATTGGTTGGGAAACACTGATCTACACTACGAATGCTAGAGCTGGGAACGCCATGATCTAAAAAGGCTTCTGATTTAACTTCATTGTCATTTCCTACAAATTTTACTGGACTCCAGAATATTATAGCTCACTTTTACAAAAACTATTAGAGTAAAAAGGTCAGATTTTGTAGATGAGTCTATGCATATAAAGCCCAACATAACAACTACTAATGTTTTTTGTTTTTTTTTCACTGAAGTGTCAAGAAAAATAGACTTTCCAAAAACATACAGAATATTAAATTGACTTTACCGTATCGTACTGGAGGTTATTTCTGTGCAGAAATTCAAGTTTTTGTTGTGGAGGAAGAGCATTGAAGCGGAAGCGGAAAAGGTCGACTTCCTGTTGTATAAACCACCGCCTCAGGTCCTCCCTTTAAAAGAGTTATTTAGTTTTCCATAATCTATTTGCATTTTTTTTTTTTTTTTTTTAAATGTGACAACTAAAGTTATGCAGTGATGACAGATTTTACTTACGTTTGGCAGTAGGCGAGTCGGAGAATAAAGTGGGAGATGTGGTCCTTTCGTCGTCTCTCACATTCAGTTGGGTCAATCTGAATTTTTCTGTCGTCCTTTGTCAATAAAGATATTTTTGCATTGTGTTATAATTAGTCTCAAACAGCTTCTTCACAGCTTGTTACATTGTACGTCAAACTTTTTCTTTTTTAACCAATCTCCTCTTGGATAAACACTACATGGACAAAAGTATTGGGACACGTCCTCTTTTCTAGCAGAGGTCTGGGCTACCAAACAATAGTAGTAAATATCATAATATACTTTTATATTGTGATAAATATTACATACATTGCATTGGTTAGTTTTGTTCACATTGTTATTTTTGCTTCTAAAATGCCTCAGAGATGGTTTTTACTTCATTTCTTTCAACAGTGATTGTTTTTTTTAATCCATGACCAGGATTTGAAACATTCTACCTCTACATTTCTAAAATATTTTCCATGCGCTGACTGTAAAAAATAATTTTCTACAACACCCAACACCTACTTTCTTCACATCTCATTTGGGGGAAAAAAAAAATATCCCATTAAACTTTGAGAAAATATTGATGTATACATCTCACATCAACATGAACAGGACATCTTACAGCTGTGGTCATGATGTGTCCCAATATTTTTGTCCATATAGTTTATAAACATCAATATTTCCTTAAAATTTAATGGGGGATTTTTTTTTTTTTTTTACTTCAGTGAGATGTGAAGAAAGTATATGGTTTTATGGTTTATAGATTGAGCGTGAAAAATATTTTAGAAATGTAAAGATAGAACATTTATGTCATGGCCAAAAAAAAAATCAATGTTGAAAGAAATTAAAAAACATCTGAGGTATTGTGGAAACAAAGAAAACAACTCAAATAAAACTAACCAATGCAAAGCAATATTTATCAAAACATAAACCCATTTGTCATTACTGTTTTGTAGTTCAGACCCGTTAGAAAAGAAACACCTGAATTCAACATGTCCCAATACTTTTGTCTATATATTGCGGCACGGCCTGAGAGTTAATTTCCACAAATATGCCATTTCATGAAAGTGTGTTGATGGGCGGTATATACAGATAAACATACTCACAGCCTCTGGTCTGTATGGGAAGTTCAAGTTTTTAAACTCAAACTCTAGTTTCTTGGAATATTGGTCTGAGTGTTTCACAAAACTCACTCCTAAAGTCTCGATGGTTTTCAACACTGCAGAGGTAAAAAGAAGACACATTCAGATGAAGAGCATCAATATCGCAAAACCCCACAGTACTTGTTTGACTAATATGTTTAATGAATAAAAAAACAAAAAGTATATATTTATTTATTTATCACCACATGAAAAAGAGCTTACATTTCAGTCTCTCGACAGCAAACGTCTCAAATTCAGTGAGGGAGATGTTTTCGAGGGGAGGCTGTCCATAGAACTGCACTGAATGTGCATAGAGCTCCTTCTGAGCCGAGTTAATAACCTTCCTCTTTCTGCTACCGAACTGCATAGTGTCTGATAAGGAAAAAAAGTGTGTAAATATTAGACCAACAATCAGAATACTCAGGTAAATGTCTATTATGAGAACATACAACATGAATATTCTTAAAAATGCACAAACATCAGACAAACACTAATGTCTGACAGTATCGGCTCTACTGGGTGACACCAGTAATCAGCAAATAAGATGATGTTTTAGATGTTATGTATTAAACTGTGTTTCATAAATCTGTATGATTTCATTTACGCTCAATTAAAGATGATGTGATTAAAAGTTTTTTAATATGGGGCCAGATTATTACATTTTGAATTTTACAATATTTTGAATCCTGACTTTAGGGGATTATGTTTGTTTGTTCAAAATGAGTTTTCCTTATTAAAACTCAACTGTGATTTATGCCTGAAGAAACCTGTGCATAGTAGTAGAAGCAAAAAGGTTGTATTGTGTATTGTTGTTGACCTCTCTAGAAGTATAATCTTAATTTTGCAATTAAGCTTTTTTTTTTTTTTTTTGTTTCCCAGAAAGAAAAACATTGATTAAACACATTTATGAGACTTTAGGACAGTTACATTTGTTTTTGCATACAAATAATTTATTTGCTTCCCTGTCACCAAAAGGGGAATAAATGAGAACAAAAACAAAATAACACTGATATCAGCACTGATTTATCTGTTTTTTTAATCATACTATGAAAATATACTACACAGTAGTACTCCGTTAAAGCTATACAGGTCATAAGGTTAGAGAATACTAAACTTTTTTAAAATTATTTATTTATTTAAACAAAAAAAAAAGGTCACGTGCTTTCTCTTTTTACAGCAGCTAATTCAGAACTTAAGATTGTGCTACATCATGCCACACAAGGGTTGGGTGATTAAGTTATAATAATCTTTTTTTTATGTTATATTATTATTTTCAATTGTATTCCACTTTTCTTTGGAAATAAATGACTGTGATTATGATGTAATGTTATATTGTGCTAACTAATGCATCATATCAACAAAATATAATCTGTTTCATGTTTTAATGCTTTACTTAACTATATTCATCTGTGTTTTCTTGAACAAAGTCAAACATTTTAATTGCTTTAAAAATTCTACAACTATAGTTCTTCAATTATCCAACCATAAAAAACAATCTCAAAAAAATGAGAAAAAGCCCCTCATCGTCTCACATCTTGTTGAAATTTTAGTATAGTATTTCAAGTCATCTGACCTTTAAAGGGAAGACACTGCCATAAAAAAAATAAATAAATTACTTTTTAAAAAGAAGAGAAAAAAAGTTTAGAGCTGCAAAATGGCAGGTCATCTTTTTTATTTGGCTTGTGCTCAGGACCAAAATTAAGCATTTAAAATGGAAAGAAGGAATAATCTGACATTTACTGAACACTATCATCTACTAGTATGAACATTTTAATCATAACCTTCAAAATGTTACACACATAGTTCAACGTTTGGTAGCTATATCAAAGAGGAGGACATTATCAAAAGTCTTTTAACCTTTCAACCATGCCCTCAAAGGTAGATTCACACGTCAGGGAGATGATACTATGCGTCTGAGGAGAAGCTGATTTATTCCCTCTGCCATAAAGCTGCTGAATGAGTGAGGGTTGTAGGGTGCATGTTTATTTATTTACCATTTTCAACCACATTAAGCTGCTCACACTGACAATGTGTGATGATGTTGTCTGAAATGTCAATGTCTGTACTTTTTTTTTTAATATACTGTTCTATAATCCACTGAACCCTCATTGGAGACTGTTAAATGATGTTGCCAACTGTGGGATAAATAAAGTGTTCTATCTATGTATTTAACATTAGTACAGCTGACAATTCCCCCAGACAAGTTACAATAATTCACAAGCTCTCTTACAGTTATGAATCAATTGTCTCATTCCCAAGTGTTTTAGGATGGAATATCTAATATGTTTTTCTTTTTAAATTATTAAACGTTTCTTGCAAGCTATAAAAGACATTAATAGACAGACAGAAGGAATCATACACATATATATAACCAGCACATAGTATATTCCATATCTGAAAGCCACCACCAAAATCATTTTACTATACATCTTCAATCTATGGATTTAGAGATACAGTTAATATCCCCAAAACAGATAGAATTCTTGATTGTGTGTAAATTAAGAAATAATTTTAAAAAGCTACCTAATATGTCTCACTGAAAACGGTTTTTTTAGATACAATTTATGTGTTAACTCAGTGGAAAACATCAACACCCAGAATTAAAACTAACAGGAATTCAATCACATACAACAACATTAGCAAAGACATATGACAGATGTTAACTAGCGGGTTTTATTGTTATGTTACAACCTGTAATGGATGCACAAGGCTAACCATAAGACTACTGGTTTAGCTAATATTAAAAACAAAAGAAATGCATTCTGAACTCAACACTGTATGGTAACCTGTAGATAACATGTCGTAAAACACCAATGGACAACAGGGTTAATACAGTATGAGAGATGCTAGCTAACATTACCTCGAAAGTTAACTAGAAGACAGTCGTGTTAACACCGTCGAATCTGTAACAACTACTAAACACACAGAGACGATATATGACAGGAATAACACATAAATAATCGATGTTTTCTTCACTTTACCGATTAAGTAGGGTCACTTGTTGGACGTTCAATCCCGCCAAACAAAGTGGGTTGTTCAACAAACGCGGGTAAACGGTGACGATTTAACCAAAGCAGGAAGAGAAACCATTTGTGACCCCGCCTATCGCTGTGTCATAGTTTAGATGCGCTTGTTTTGATAACCTTCTCAGCCCGTCTATTTCTGTACTCTAAAGAAAAAATACAAAAGAAAGGCTTTTAACGTGTCGTGAATATTAGCGAATACTGCAACACAACTTTCTGATTGCAAATAAGACGTGGATTTGCATTTTGTGCTCTCTGTTATGAAAGTTTCTGAGTTCATTGGCTTTATTGTGACAAGAATGTACAGAGACACGGAACGAACGCACCCACAACACATGCGTTTTACTACAGTACAAGATTTTGGAAGCTGGAAAAACTGAATGATTGAAACTGAGGCGTTGCTTTGCTGGTATTAAGTTAAACAATGTTGCTGATAACACATTAATCCATAACCATTGAATACATTATTACAAATTATTGAAAAAAATTTAAGATAAATGTATATGTGATGAGTCAACTAGCTAAATAATTACATCCCTATCAAACTCCTTGCATGATACCATTTTTATGGTGTGTTGTTCTTTAGTCTAAACCAGGGGTCAGACTCGTTAGTTCAGGGGCCACGTTCAGCTACATTTCATCTGAAGTGGGTCAGACCAGTAACATAATAATGATCACCATTATCATCATAATAACAATAATAATAATAATAATAATAATAATAATAATGTCAACTTTCCACTATGTTTTACAGTGAAAAACTAAATCCATGAATGTTTACATCCGCAAACTATTCTTTAAAACAATGTGAATAACATAAACAAACTGAAACTTTTTTTTTTTTTTTCAAACGGGGGGAAAGTGCAATTTTAACAATATTCTGCTTCAGATCATTTACACATGTGCCTTACAATGTTCAGATTCTTCATGGTTTTTGTGAAATTGTTTTAGTGTAAATAGAGTTAAATTACATAAAAATGTTTATGTATACAAAAAATTTGAGTTGTAATTATGTATAGGTTATTATGATCATATTTCACTGGTCCAACCTACTTGAGGCTGAATCGGTCTGAATGTCGAAGCTGAACTAAAACGGTTGTTAATAACTTAGTGGAATTTTTGTGTTTCACAAACTCGTCCCGTGGGCCGGGTTGGACTCTTTAGAGGGGCGGATTTGGCCACATGTTTGTCACCCCTGGTCTAAACTTTCATGAATATTCTTCATAGAATCAAATCAAATCAAATGTGACCACAGGGAAGATTCCGTACTCGGTCCTTGACCATTGATGAAAACGTATCTGCCAACCAGCTTAGTCACGTGTGTCAATGTGAGCCAAAGGGATTGGTATTTCGATTCCAGCGATTAAGACAGTTAAAACATTTATTTGGAGTACAGTTTTCTTGACCGTTGTGGTAGATTCCCTACGTCTTTAGTGAGTATAGATAGTTTAATTGTGCTTTGAAGTTATCGAGACGTGAAGTGCTTGTGTGTTCTCTACATCCGTCGTAAGTGCACCCCACTTGTCGTAAATCACAGCGATCATTTAGAGCTTATATATATTTTGCTAGTCAATGGATGCAATATTACTAGTTATCTTATTGTTAACCAACTACTGTTCCTTCGATTTGTCCTACACAGAGACGCATTTACTATTGTAGTTTGGTATCTTCTTTGTAGTTTCAGAATCTTTGAAAGAACTACAACTGTTCACCAACTCCCAAGAAGCAGTACGTGTGTTTCCATGGAAGTACGTATTTGACGTTGACTCTTGCATTGCTGTCTTTCGCTCCGCTGCTTAGCAACAAACATTAGCGAGCTAGCTAGTTGCCTGGTTAGCTATTCTCATGCGCAACGTAGGTTACGTTAGTTAGCTCGAACGTTGGATTGTGTGGATACACAGTTATGCGTTTCCATCCAGCAGTGACAGTCATTTTAATCAGTTTTTGAAGTTGCAAAGTTCGGGACATTTGATCAGTGTGTTCAGTTTATAGTTAATACAAACGGTCGGGGAGAGCGGTTGTTTTGGGGGAACCTGGAGGCTAACTCTAGCTAGGTAACCTTAGCACCAGAGTCACTACCATTAGAGTCTTCTTTTGCCTCTGAGAACCGCGGAGGGAGGTTGTGGATATGTGATTGTGGGTTAGCGGACTGGTTAGCTCATCTCATGCTGACAGCAGCCACTTGATGCGTTACGAAGATATTTTACAGGTAAGAAACCGCTAGCTTTCAGTATTGATCAGCACAGTTTTCTATAATAGCTACACCAGCTGCTGTTCGGTGTTCAAAGACTCCTCTCTAAACGATTCAACAAGTTCTATGTGACCATGGCAAGAGGTCAGATTTGAGAAGAAAAGCACGATGAAAAGACCACTGGAAGCCTGTTTTATTTCTCTATAAACCTGAACACCACTTATAGCAACTTAATTCTGCTGGAGATAGTTATGTAGTTGTAGCTTATGGAATTCATTAAATCGTATTTCCTTTGCCCATGAATTATTACCTTAAATGTTGCTATGACTTTTGAGGCCTTTGTGAAGTAAGTGCATGTCTCTAAATATGATTAATTCTCTAAGATCATCGTATATTCCCTTATAACCTACATAATTAACATGTGTTCTAAAGGCCTGCCACCTAAGATTCTGTTATTTCTTATTTATTTTCAACAGCAGTGTGTCGTATTTGTTGAAATTCTATAACTTAATGTTAACTAGAGTTTCCTCTAAAGATAAAATCTGTATAGATGGCTGGGTGTGTCTCACACTAGAGTAAATGGCAAAAGAGATGTCATCTTCAGCTGCTAATCCCAAGGATTTTACTATCAAATGTCTCATTTAGTAGTTACTTTTGTTAAGATGAAAAACTTTAAAGTATAACAGGAAGTAGTTTGGTCTATATACGGTAAATTATCACTGTCGTCCAAGTATATGAATATAGTCACTGCATTGATTGATGGTCACCCCTGCACAAAACGGCGACCCGCCCAGATTTACAACCCTCACTCACCACCCTCTTGATCTTCAACCTTTAGATGAATTCCAACACCATGTGTAGTGTGTATGTATGGATATATATATTCTGAGATACAAGGGTGAAATTATTTTCTTTAACTTCAATGGACTGACAAGCTAAGAAAATGGGTCACCCTGCCTGTCTGCTGAGGCAGAGTTCAAAATCAACACCTGTCAAACGACAGATGCAGACACTGTAAATTTTGGGTTTGGCAGATAAATGGTGTGTTGTCACCAGACAGGTGGTATCAGACAGTTTGGAAACTCTGTGTTCTTTATGTGTATGGAACTATGTGACCTTCACTGTCTACTGTAAGTACTGTTGCATGAATAAATCGTATCTAAGGACGTTACTACTATATTTTGTCCAATATGTCTAATCAGAGACTTTGCGACACATTTCAAGTGTTAAGCTGCATTTGAAGACAAAAATCACAAAGTATGAACCAACTGCCTGTCTTTAAATAAGCACAGTTATCATCATCATCATTATTATCATTATTATAATTTTTTCTTATTTTTTCTTTTAGCCTTTTCTTTTGCTTACTGTAACAACTGCTGCTCACATCACAATATCTTGCATTGGGTTACATGTTGTGTGACTCAAATCTGTTGGACACACAGTAGGTTGTCACTGTACACTCACAACAGCTTTATCACAATATGTTGTTCAGCATTGCACTCAGCAGCTACACACTTTTAGCTGTGGCAGGCCCAGTTGCTATGTTGAGTCTGCAGCTCTGAGTGCTAATGGAAGAATAAACACATTGCACAGTTGTTCCAAATAATTTTCATCTAAAATTTCCAACACTTGGCAAAAGCCAAGTGACATGCATTCACTCCCACTAAGATTTTAGTAATATGTAGTGCTGTATTTCAGGTAAGAGAAATCTAAACTTCAAATTAAGAATGTAGAGTATAGCAAGAATGTTTTGATATAATTATTTTCAAATGGAAAGAGACCAAAGTAGGAATATTTCACATGATGATATTCAAAAGACATAGCAATAGATTGTTTACCCATAAATACAATTAGTGAATATTATTAAGGCATCACATGATATCTGCAGCTGACTTCCATAAGGTCGTATAGGAGTAGAGATGTCAGTGACTTTGCTAGTTTTCCCCTTGAATATAATTAATGGATCATAAAAGCTACATGCATTTGAGTCCAATTAAATAATGTGTTGTAATCTATGTTTCTGTTTATTTAGTGTGTCAGGTTTTACACATTTACACTACATTTTAAACTGAAAATGAAGTATGCGCTTTTTGAATAACAGTTTAGCTTTAATTAAGGCCATGATTATTTCCTGTTTCTTGTGTGTGAACTCTGAACTGCACAAAAAAATGCTGATATTTCCAACATGTGAGGATGGAAACTAGATCCTAGAAATTAAATCAACTCAACTTGTAAAGAGACTGAAAGGTGAAACTCCAGTGTTCCCTCCATTGCTGAATGAAAAGTATCTATTAATTTGTAATATGGTGGACTTTAAGTTGGGTGTTGAAACATAGTTTAACTGTTGTACGTTTGTGCTGAACCTTTGGAACTACTCAGGCAGAGTGGAAGTGAGGAAACAAACCAGACATCGCCGCCATGTTGGAGGAGGACATGGAGGTGGCCATCAAGGTGGTTGTGGTCGGTAACGGAGCTGTTGGCAAGTCTAGCATGATCCAGCGTTACTGCAAGGGCATCTTCACCAAGGACTACAAGAAGACCATCGGGGTGGACTTCCTGGAACGGCAAATACTGTAAGCCATACAGTACAGTAAATAAAAGTTGTTTAATTTAAAATGTAGGAATAGTATAGCATAAATATTGAAATATACATCACAGTACTTAATTAAGTGCATGTTTGCTCTGGGCTTTAATGAGATTAAGGATTCCTGTGATGGTTAACAACAATAACTAGAATATGTACATGTTATTGTTGGTGAACTGCTATAACACACTAGCCTGGATTTTGTTATGCTGCCTCTAAAAAATCCAATGCATATAGTTGTGTTATGGCTTTATTTTCTTCAGCGTGAATGACGAAGATGTCCGACTGATGCTGTGGGACACTGCTGGGCAGGAGGAGTTTGATGCCATAACCAAGGCTTATTATCGAGGTAAGAACCTGACACTGTGACAGACATGCACTGCTACTTCAAATCTGTCACGTCCTTATTTATCATAACACATTTTTGGGGGTAAACTGAAGGCACGTCGGTCAAAAAAAAGCACCAAAACTTACACGCAATGGCTCATTCCTGTCATTCCTTTTGGCTAAAATTGACCATGCTTTAGTTGATCCAATATGTGCATGAATTGCAGCGTGTATCACATTTCTATCAGAAGCATTTTCAGGAGAATTTATTTCATTTTTTTGTTTTTTAAATGACAATTTTATCTGTGGTCCTGCATTCCAGGCGCACAGGCATGTGTGCTCGTCTTCTCGACCACAGACAGGGAGTCGTTTCAGGCCATTGACAGCTGGAGGGAGAAGGTGGAGGCAGAAGTTGGAGATATTCCCACAGTTTTAGTGCAGAACAAGATTGACCTACTGGAAGAGACTGTTATTAAAAAGTATGTGCTTGTATTCATTTTTTTTCCATTGTTTTTTCAGGACTGTAGCTGTAAGTTGTAATTAAAGCCATGTAACTAACTTAATCCAAACGTGTTATTTTGTGCAGCGAGGAGGCCGAGGCTCTGGCCAAAAGGCTTAAATTGAGATTTTATCGGGCTTCGGTAAAAGAAGATCTAAATGTCAACGAGGGTGAGTTACTGATATTGATGTGACCCATATCAGATGTGATGATAAGTGAAGAAACATCCACGTTTCTCTTCCCACCAGTTTTCAAGTACTTAGCTGAAAAGTATCTCCAGCGACTCAAACAGCAAACTGCGGAGGAGACTGAGGTGGTCCATTCAACAAGCAATAAAATAGGTAACATTTGCTTCGGTTTTGTTTCTATTTTCCATTTTACTGCACGTTTCTTTTTGCAACAGAGTGACATTACTCTTAAATGTGATTTTTTTTTTTTCCCTTTCCGAAGGAGTTTTTAACACTACAAGTAGTAATATGAGCAACCAGAGCTCCAGCAATGGCAGAGAAGTCATCACTCTGAGACCTAACAAACAAAGGACCAAGAAGAGTAAAAATCCCTTTGGAAGCTGCATCCTTCTCTAGATAGAACATTTAATTTTAGTGACTGAATAGTGTTTTAAAACTAAATTGGTTATTGTTGTATTCTATCAAGGTAGCCACATTTAGAGACCAAAGCCCACAAATACTGGGAAATCCAACTCACAACTACTCTAGTAATGTGTTGTATCATATATCTTTTTTTTTTTCTCTCTCTCCCTTCAGTTGGTTGAATACTCTTTGGATTCAGCCTTCTATGTTGCACACATTAACTGTTAATATTTGTACACTCTTAGGTCCTCCTTGTGGTTGCCTTAAGTAACAGCAACATCTGAGGGTACAGTGAAACTTAAAGCGTATGAGTTTCGTCGCCAGTTCTTCATCAAATCTGTAAAACCATAGCCTAAGTATCACAAATCCGTTAGTCTTCCTGTGTTTACGCACCTGAATCTCTTCCGTCACAGCAAACAATTTTCTAAATGTACACCACCGTAAACATTCCATGTGTTTACAAACAGAGCTGGTAGGTCACTTTGGCGTTTTTGGAAATTTGTCGTGATGTATGCTTTGAGAAGTGGAGTTAAATTCAATAGCAGCAACAACAAACATGTCGACCAAACGAAAGCAGATGCCTAGAACTCCACCTCCCAAAGTGCACATCGCAAAAAAAAATTCAGAAAATGCCAGAGTGACTTACCGGCTCTGTAAACACATGTTTATGGTGGAGTACACTTGAAAAATATTCACCTTGAGGGAAGATATTCAGGTGCGTAATCATGGAAAGACGTGATACTTAGGCTATGGCTCAGTTTTACAGATTTGATGAAAAATCGGTGACGAAACTCATACGCAGTTTTAAAGGTAAAAATGAACTAGAAACGTCTACGACTTGTGGTTTAATGACTTGATACACGATCTTCTCACAAATCATTTTACAGCAAAGGTTGCACTCTTTGTATGTGAAAACTTTCACTCATGTACACGGTTCGTACAGTCACCTTGTTCCTGCGTTTGATTTTTTTTTTTTCAACTGTGCAATATGTTTGTATGTATTGTAGAAGATACACAGAGTATTTTGTACCATACTTTTCTAACTCTTAACAGAATATGGTTCAAACTATGCTGTTTATCGTAGTCAGAAACACTATAAAATTCAGAGCTAATTCTCTCTGCAGAAGTATTTTTATATGAATCACAACAGTGTTGAGTGATATTTTCACTGAAGTGTTGATATAGTGCCAAATTTCCTCTTACTGAGCTGTAGTCAAATTTTAATACCGCAGTCATTTGGATGTAACATGACAACACTAGAATGTGCACCAGTGTATGACCAAATATCAGTTAACATTGGCACAAAATAGCCCCCACCCCCCACTGTCTACTCCTATTAATTTCCACATTTCTTAACCAAATTCTAGGATTCCCTGGTGTTAAATAGGTTTAAAACAGCAATACTGAATCACTGCGTCTCGAGTCACGGTTAGCTTTAGTATTATTTTTTTCTTGATTTCAGTTGTTTACATTGAAATACCTGCGCTTACTTTTCTTTAACATCGGTACAACTTTGAGTATGTTCAGTGCATGGGTGACATTTCCTTATACTTGTAACCTCAACTACAAACATGGTACAACAAATGCAGTTTTACTCTTGGTTTGACAGCCATCGTGAAAGCTTATTAAGTTGTGTTTTTTTTAACGTTATCCTGTCGGAGGAGCGGTACCAAACGGTTGCTCAAGGGTTACATTTTAGTTAAAATGATTAAAAGCTCAGTGACATCGGGACTGGATGTTCACCCGGCTTTTGATCGCCTGAATATGCAAGACAGTTCAGTTACTTAACACTACAGGGAGGTATTCTAAATCATCCCCAAACTTGTCGTTCAGTCCTGACAGTGAGTGTAACGTGTGTTATTGCCTTGTCTGAATGCAGCCTTTTGGGCATATTTACTTTATTCGTCTTCACTGATTATTCGTACAGCGATCTAACAAGCACAAAGTCTTATATCTAATATGTTTAGGTAACATTTCCTGTTAATAGTTTTATTATTTTCCATGGAATTAGAAAATAAGACCTTTGGGAGTGTGTATTGTATGCATGTTTTGAATGGGAGCACTTTTTATTCTTTTTATTTCATAGTCTTATGTTACCAAAACTGGTGCTTAAACATGTTTCCTACCTGGTTATTAGGAAGGGGGCGGTCACATTTCAAGGTCTCATTTGGTTGTAAAAATACAGGGAGGGTGTAACTGTACTGCATGCAAGCCTTTTTTTTTTTTTTTTTTTACATCAGTGAATGTCGAACCATGGTTGCAATGCCACAATGCCTTGTCCATGTTTACATTCTCCTCCATTAAAAGCCACTTGTCACTTCCTTATTCCATTTTACTTAGAGCTGCATAGAGAGCACATCTGTAAATAACTGTCATGCCTTCTTTTATTTGTAACATGGTGTTTACGTTTGCTTTCTGACTGAATGAATTTAGTGCACTTTATCGGTAAGATGGCATATAATTAATCTCAAAGACGCAGAAATATCGGAATTTAAAGCTAACCATTCTTATGTGCTGTCACTCAGGTGTTGTTATAATCTTTTTGTGTCTTACTCTAGTTTTTTTCACGTGACTTCATAAACCAGCTTCACATTCTGATAGAAAAAGCGACAAAAGTATGCTTTGGATCTTTGACAAAGACAGCAAATTGTTGGATTTTTGTTTCATCACTTACAAATGTATCAGACGTTGAAGTGTGCCACGCAGCTGCGCACCTGATATTTATGGTTTGGAGGAAAATTTGTGGTAATCCGACATAAATAAAAGTTTACTTTTTTTCTTCGGCATCTTGTGTCTCATTTGAAATGACTGGTGTTCTGTCCTGTACAAGTATACATTCATTTCACTGGTTACTGGTTACAAAGGATATTTTTGGGTTTGTTGGTTTGGTTGTTTAACACTGTAGCAGCAGAACTATTGGTTGAATTCAAACCATGCTGGGTTCATAGATCACCGGTGACCCAGAATAGATCTGATTACGTTTTGGAAGCAGTAGGTCAAAGTTCAGATTTTGTATGAATTTTTTTTTTTTATCTTTTTTTTCCCCCATTCACTTATAAAGGGGGGATTTCAGACGTCTGTAACAGCAAAACTATTGGTCAAACTCATATCAAATTGGGTTCATAGATTGTCAATGATCTGGGATAGATCTGATTACATTTGGGGAGGAGTAGGTCAAAGTTCAACATTTTTAGGTAATAAAAAAAAAAGTCCTATTATAATGGGAAAAATTTCAAATGTCTATAAAAACATCCATTTTACTTCAGACATGACACATGTATAGACAATTGATATGATGACATCAGCTGGATTGATGCCAAAATGAGCTATATAATATGTTCAAGGGGCGGGGCTTCTTGTGCCTGCCATCACTTGTTGATATTTTTTCTGGGAGGTATGTCTACTGATTATAAAATAAATGACAAAAATCCAGGTTGACTGATATTTTCAGGATATCTGATGCAGTGTTATCATGTGTAATATAGATAGATCTTTACGTAGAAGAAATCTGAAGTGTTCTAATGTGCAGATACTTCTTTGATGTACTGATACTAGTAAAACTACAAGTAGCTCACTAGTACTTTTCAGTAAAACCCATTCTCTCATTAATAATTTCATATTTTATATTCATATTAACTATATCCAACCAATACTTCTGACATAAATTTCCTCATTAGTAACCCAGATTTGGTAAAGTTTACCTGTATCTGCTTATTCTAGAAGCATTTTCTGCCTATGACCTTTGAACTTAATCCGACAAAGACTCAAAATCTGCTCATTCACATTCCAATTAAATTCAACACATTATAACAATTACAACAAAAAAAATCAAAGACAAAGTGATGATTTTACAACAACCACACCTGACATTCACATTTCACATATTTTGTTAAATCTTTATTATCACATAACCTAGATCTAAAAACTATTTTGTGCAAACATTAAGTAAAATCCACAGCTTAATGTGATTTGTGTCGCCTTCACAAAAAGAGGTAGTGTATGCACATTACAAATCCGGAACACATGCTGATAGAAAAGGTGGCACAATGAAACAAATAAGTACTTTAACAGTGATCTCCTTTGTTCTTTTTATCCAAATTAGAAAAAAAAGCAACAAGCTCAACATATATTTTACTTGTGCTGATACTTAAGTGCAATTAACAGAAAATGTGAAACTGTTTTTCCAATAAACCTAAGCCTCTGTAACAGTGTGGGAGTACCTCTGTCCTCACTGTGATACATGTGAAAAACCCATAAAGTAGATAAATACAAAAAGAAGTGATTTTCATGACTAATCTAAGTGAATGTGATTTAAAGGGAAAACTAATATATGACCAGATTGACTTATTTTTTTCAATGGTTTCCCTGGTGAAGTCATTAAATATTTGGAGATATTAAGGAGATGCGCTACTTTTTTTGGCCCTAAAGTAGAATATTACCATTTTTTTCCCACAAAGGCTGCTACATGTTAAATTAGTACAGGATTACAATAGTTCTTGTGAGGTTAGTGGTGTTAAAAACTCATTTTACATTCTCTATCTCAATGACCGCCATTAGCTTTTGGATCCTCCAGTTTTTGGTGATCCATAATCTTGATGTTCTTTTCAGCATTTTCCACATTCCTCAATAAAGTTTCCAGCCTCCGTTTGATCTTCTTCTGGTCCTCCAGTGCACAGCTGATCACCACGGCCTGAAACTTCTGGTCTATGGGGACTGGCGGCGCTTCCGTCACACAAGCGGCGTGTAAAGCCAGAAGCTGCTGCCGACCGTCCTCCATGTCGTCCAGTAACTTCTTAACGATTTCGTCTATGATAGATGTGGCCTTCTGCAGCGCCTCCTCCTGCTGGGGGTTTCTGATGGTGCCCACGGAGATCTCCACCGATAGAGTTCGGCCCATTAGGCGGTTTGCAGTTAAAGTTAACTCTTCTTTTTCTCCTTAACAATGTAAAATAAGGGGGAAAAGCAATGTTAGATGATTTAATGAACAGCAGTGGACAATAATAGCGCTCCCAGGACATTCTATAAATGGCATTTTGATACATCATCCCTTCCTCATGGAATAATTTACACATGAAATGACTGATCTTTTACTTTGGGGGGATTTAAGTAGGGGTGTGTTCAAAATATTGATATTGGGATACATCATCACGGTCTCTTCATGATACGCATATTGATACGGAGACGTCACTATTGATATTTCAATTAGTTTATCAAAGGTAATCTTTATTTGTGCACTACAGCCACGTTCTTAATGCAGTGTTTTACATGCACTACAGTGGAATTGTTGCTCTACAGCAAAATTTAAAAAATAACATTTGGGTATACATGTGTCTGAAGTAAAGAAGTAAAAACTAAATGATATATATTATATATGAAGAGCTCTTTTCCAAAACGTTATAAAAGCCATTTAATTATTTTATTTTTTACAATCTGATTTTAAGATAGCATCAGGAAAATTGGAACTAGGTTAATGTTATCTACCACTTCCATAACAATTGTAAACATTATAACATAGACTTCAGTGACATTGACAGAGAAAGACAATAAAAACACTTAATTTTTAAAAATGGATATATAGCATTTTGGAAAAGAGCTCTTCATATATGTATATATATATATATATATATATATATATATAGGCCTAAAATATCGATATGCATATCACGTTGAATAGCATGTACCAGAATGCACATATATTGCAATACGTATCGTATCGTATGACCCCTATATCGGGATATGTATCATACCGCAAGGTTGTTGGCAATACCCACCCCTAGATTTAAGTCTATTCTAAAGGATCAAGAAAACAATACACCTTGGTCAATCATATCTTCTAAAGGGTTTGTCTCCTTTCTGTACTTACCCAGCCCACTTTCATAGATTTACTCAGAAATATTTGAGTTTTTTGATTCCAAGAAGGATCCATCTTATGATGATGACATCAACAGTCTACAACTATGTATATACTACAGCAGCTGAAGTCATCCCCATTTGCCATCACCGTGCACCAGAAATATTTATTAAACATATCATGCTGAGTACTTTTAATCCTTCTCAGCTAAATATAGTGTGAGATTCTGGTGAAAGTTGCTTCCCTTTGTGTAAAATTTATTACATACATATTTATATTTGAAAGTACTCAGGTATTATAACTGCACAAGGACATTTGACCTTGAAAAAGTAGGTCAAAGTCACTCATTTCAATAGGTTTGTGCTCCATGTCAAAATGCATCCACAGTATAAATGTGGTGCAGATATTTCAATGTATTCTTCAGATAATGTGATTATGTCATTGAATGGACAGACAGACAGACAGATGGACAAACAGGTGGCAACA